>CAEGAG010187989.1:0-113166 GCA_903067065.1 Brachyrhaphis terrabensis
AGCACATAACACCAGTTTTGAAGTCCTTACACTTGCTCCATGTAGCTCAGAGAATAGACTTTAAAATACTGTTGATAGTTTATAAATCACTGAACGGTTTAGCACCACAATACAAAATTTGATTAGATTTTTTTATTTGAGATGGCTGGCTAGTAGAGATGTGACTGGTTGTGTTTTCAGGGATTCCTTCGATAGGGTGTGACATATTAAGCTCATGATTAAATCCCTCAGGGGTGACAGATGAGGATATGGAAGAGGGAGGCAATGCTGTAAGGTGGTGAATGAGAACTGACAGCAGGGACAGAAAAAAAGTGAAAGATGGTAATGACTGCAAAATAAGTCGGGCTGGTCAGAGAAGACTGCAAAGTTTTGAAAAATGGGTCTATTTTCCAGGGGACGAGATGGAGCTGCTATACATACCTTGATCTTTGTTTATTAAATACTACCTTCTTGGAATGATGAGGAGGCGTTTTGTGATTTTGCATTTGAATAATTTCAGAACCTTGCAAAAACTTAAAGTTTTAAATTCCCAAATTGTCAAATGTACTTCCTTTTTCACCATGAGTGTACAAAGCGGAGACTTGAGGCCCCCAACACACTCTGTGCAGGTCCGCTCATACAGGACTATGAAGTCTAATGCTCCTGATAAACCTTGAAGCATTGGCTTTGTTTTATATGTGGTAATGTAATTAGATTTGAGATGCAGCGTTTTTCAGTGCCCGAACACTAAAGCATTTCTTATTTACTGCCATGGTGTCAACGGGCAGAAAACAAAGCATTAAGCAGCTGTCTTGTTTTGAAATGTGTATGTTGAGACCAATGCATTTTGTAATTAAACATAACACCAACATCCAGGCTGGTATATTGCACCACTGATGCTATTTAGCTCTATGAGAATGTGCTGACATTAAGATAGAGACTACGCTTAATCAGACATTAGAAGCACCATGCTCCATAACGTTGAATCATTGTGTATCACAAAAGCCTGAGAAAGCCAAAGAATAGGTTATTACCAGTGTGCATTGGAAACCTTTTGTTTTGTGTAATTCAGAAGTAATAATATTTCTCCAGCTCCCAGCAGCTTGAAAGACTTCAGAGCTTTGTGTTCAAGTTCTGTTTCTGTTCTGCCTCCCCCAATGGTTTCTGCATACCTCCAGAGCTTTTCAGAGTTTTGATTTACTCTCTCTGGACATTCTTTGATTGACCTGGAGCATGGTAAGTCTCTCCCTTTCAGATGGAAACTTGATAGGAAACCTCTGGTACACTTTGTATACCAGAGGTTATACAAAGTGTACCAGAGGTACACCAGATTTTCCAAAAATCTGGTGATTTTTGGAAAACCACCAGAAATATACCGGTATGTGCTTTTTGCAGTTGTAATGATTGAGTTACAGGTAGGAAAATCAGAATATCACATATCAAAAAAAAAATGAATGTAGTTGTAATGGAAGCTTAGATTTCTTCAATAGTTGCCTTCAGGTCATCTTCATTGTTGGGTCTATTGTCTCTCATCTTCTTCTCGACAACAGCCCATAGATTTTCTATGGTGCTCAGGTCAGGAGAGTTTGCTTTCTAATCTAACAACACCCTTGTGACTGGTACCTTTGGCACTGTGGGCAGGTGCCAAGTTGAGCTGGAAAATGAAATCAGCATCTGCCTACAGCTTTTCAGCAGAAGGATGAAGTGCTGTTAAATGTCGTGGTAGATGGCTGAATTGACTGTGAACTTCTGAAAACACAGCAAACCAGAAAGACCAGATGACATGGCACCCTAAACCATCGACTGTTGAAACTTCACTCTGGATCTTTAGTAACATGTATTCTGTGCCACTTGACTCTTCCTTCAGAACCTAGGACCTTGATTTCCAAATTGAAATGCAAAATTTACTTTCATCTCTGGTTCAGGAGATTCTTCAGATTTGTCCTTTTCTTATGCTTGCTCTTACTTTACTTTAATTATCAATTCACAACCAGTCGTGTCTAACATACTTTTATCCATGGTTCATGGTGTTTGATGATGTTTTTTTTTTTTTTTACAAATACAAATCTGCAAAATGTGATGCATCTATCTATTAAAAATTCCTAAATCAAATCCAGTGCAACCAACTCCTTCAACAGTTACTTACTATGTCAGTCTGTATAATATCAGTATAAAAAACAACTTTTCTGTGAAGGCATCATAATTAGTTAAAGAACATTAATGAATAAACAAGCTAACCCAGCGACACAACACCAAGAGTTATAAAGTTGTGGAAAATATTAAAGCAGTGTTACACAACCGCAAACCTAGTAAGATACGGCCATTTACTTGTCGGGACAGGGCAGCCAAAGACATAATCAGTGAGAGCAGCAGCCACTGTATGAGCTACAGAGACCATCGATTTGGGTGTGAGAATTTTTCAACAAGTAAACAGTTGGTGGCGTTTCAATAATCTGATAAGTACAAGGATTGTTGAACTTCTGAAAGAAAGTCAAGAGATTTTCTCATCTGTAGTTTGTAACAGACGCATCAAAAATGTCAAAGAAGGAGATTAAATGTAACTTTTTTTGCTTGCACGCATAACCTGTGTCTGGTAGGAAACTACCACCCTGAACACAAAATGCTGACAGTCGAAAAACATTAGTGGCAGTAAAATGCTGTTGGAATGCTTTTCCTCAGCCAGACAGAAAAGCTGGTTAGAATTGATGGGAAGATGGATGGAGCTTCGTACTTTGCAGTCCTCATAGAAAACCTGTTGTAGATTGACAAAGACTTAGAACAACCATAAGCTTATAGTCAGCGTTACATCGTTAAATCAGTCTTTACAGACACTATCTGTCCACGTTTGCTTAATTTGAGGTACTTCACAAAGTAAAATTGGGAAACTTTTAGTCAGGAGAAAACTTCAAGTTATAATTGTAATAAAAATGCATTCTATAAACTATAGTCATGGGACATATGCCGAAAAGTTTGGTAAAATTCCAACAGTAGGAAAAGATTTAACACTTTACAAGTCATACATTAATCTCAAATAAAAGAATGGTTTATTATACTTTGGTTTACTCTATTTATACCAATTCCTTGAGGTATCCAATGAAGTTTCTTTACTTCAGATTTTAACTCAAAGCAGTTAACAGTCTGCAATGTCAGAAACTACAATTTCAAAGTTGACGGTGCCAGTTTTTCTTACTGTTGTTAAACACCCCAATGCAGCCTTTAGTTCTTGGCTGTGTTCACAATCCTGTCCAAGAAAATTATAAATGTAGCGATAATATTCGACGAGCAGAGTGTGATCAACACAAACGAGGAATGTATTCTAGTCATGCCAAATATATAAACAGAGTTCTTATGATTATTATGCAACAATAATCTAGCTTGCAGCATTTGCCCTGATGTCTCAAGCTATGCATCCCACAAGACTCCTACAGGGATATAGCCATAAGCATTGTTTAAATCCTTTAAGCGCTGCAGACTTCTCATCCTCCATGATTTGAGGGAATAGTTCAAAGCCTTTGTTTTCTATCATATATTAGCAAATCTGGTCTCAAAAATTTTATTATTTACGTCCAAGAAAAATTGTTAAAATGTCAAAAATCTTTCTGCCACAAGATTGAATAGAAATACTATGTCGAGTCTGGTGTGTATGCAGATAGACAAACGCATTGTGTAACAAATTGACTTAAAACATCAGATTTTCCAAGCACAAAAAGACAAGTGTATAGATAATCATGTGGAAAGGAAAAAAAGAGAAAAATATAAGCCTCTTTTGTCTCCATTGCAGAAAAAAAGAAGGTTGGACAAACAAAAAAATAGTCTTTTTCAATTTACAGAAGATCAAAGTATTCTTTAATTCAAGAAGACTTGGATTAAACACATTTTATTGACTCTTAATCCAAACTATCTATGTTGCCATTTATGAATATTTATCCTAGAGTGAATGGCTGCACTTGTCACAGCCTGTGTTAAGGAAGATGTAAATTCTGAACTAAACACACATCAGGTTATGGACCAAGGACTGTAAACAACAAGAGCTAGGGCATAAACAGCAGATGTAGTAATCAAAAACTGTCTAGTGGTCCAAAAGTGTGAAAACTCAGAAACACTCAGAATATTTCTGACAACTTGATATTTTTGTAAAACAACCTTTCAAAATACTAAATCCCATATAAAACAATAGATCTTCCACACACACTGATTTAAGAAGACATGACATTTGATTATTCACAAACCATTCAAAAGAACACAGTAATCCCAGTTGCCCTCAAGAGATTATCTGTCAAGTTGGAGCTAAAACTACTGGTAACATGCTGATCCAAACCCAGGTATTGGATTGGACGTTCTGAAATGTTCAGTATCTCCTAAGCTGATGAATCTCAACTACCTAAACACTATTTCTGTCTGAGCCTTTTGAAAGACTCTATTGGCTGCTGCAGCTCTAATATCTCATAATCTGCATTGAATGTTTTATTCATGTGCACCCTGACAGTTCTTGTCAGTACAGTACAGCCTTACAGCCTGTACTGTAAGGCTAGTACAGAGAGCAGGCAAAATGTCAGTCATTAAATTTACGATAAAAAGTCAAGGCACTACATTGAGAACAACTTTTAGATTTTTTTTCCTGAGCATAATTAGTTTGAATTCCTCCAAAATAAATTAATATAAATAAATCCATCTATCCAGTCCATTAAGCCAGTTCTGTTCTTGCCACTTTTAATTTGTTAAATTGACTTCAAACCCAAGTACGTACTGAACTGTGTAGCATTTCACCTCTAGTAAGTGTGGTATTGATTAAATGTGATGTTATTTTACTGCATTTTAAAACTACCAAATGTTCAGCCATGGAAAGTATATTGCATTAGTTGGAGAAACTGCAATGGAAAATCTTACTGGTGCGTGGTATAAGCAAATGGCAGGACCAAAAATTCTGAACAGGAATTGCTAAAGAAAACTTGTTAGTACTTCAGAATCCCAAGGGAGATTAAATGTTTATTAATCAACATTTTGGTTTCGCATGGAGACCTATCTTTCTTTAAACAATATTTGAAAACAATAGTCCATGCAACACAACAGCATCATGATCACTGTCGCAGTTTGAAGGTACTGAGATTGGTTTGAAACATAGTAAATCTAAAATGTATTGAGCTACTTGCAGTTTGGCCATAGGAGATTAATGTCTTGTCAAAAGTAAAGGCTTCAAGGTGAGAAATAGACCAGTACGTATTAGGAGAAGTAATAGCCATCAGTGCGAACTTGATTTAAGTTCTGCGGCGTAAGTGAAAAACAAGGAGGTGTCTTAGTCTGTGACAGATGCTAGATAACTTCATGTTGCAGTAGGTTTTGAGTTAATAGTTTCTGGAAACAGTATTTTTTGAAGACTTGATCGAGCTGTTTAATATGACCTTCAAGAATTCTATCAGTTGTACTTGGGTTTAAAAGTAAGGCGAAGTGTGGATATCTTAAATGTACACGCAGCTGACAATGAAGACACAATTCTGGAAGTTATATGTAATTATTCATAGTAACTGAACATCATGTTTATGTTTTATGTGAAAAATGACTAGAACTTGAATGTAATGATGGAAAAGACAATGAAGGAAGGGATATCTGGTTTAATTGCAATTCATATTGACATCATAATTCTAATCAAAAACATTGCCATGTTGTTTTTAGGCAAGGTCTAGTTTGAGATTTCTGTGAAGATGCCACTTGTGTAGAACTGTCAAAAATAGGTAAGAGGGGGTGATTTTACTCCAAACAATCATTACTCCGCAAGTTTCCTAGGTATTTGACAAGTTGACTTAAGACCATGTGATAAGTCACATGATCTTAGCACTTTATTGGTTTTTAAACTGTAACTGTTTAAAATACCCTGAGACCAGTAGCCAGTCCATCCAAAACCATGTTTCCCATCAATTTTTTAACCCTACTCATAAGTAAAAAAAATAAATTTTACTCAATTTTGATACATTAGATGGATATTTAAAGCAGAACAAAGCTGTTCCTTCCTCTTTAAAATAGAAGATATTAGACAGTTAGTTCTTTGATTAAGAAGTGAAAGATCAGGGCCAAATTTCAAACTTTTAGACTGAGTACGAACAATTCAGTGATTTGTATTCATAAACAAATGTTGTTGTTTTTTTTTTTTTTATATTCTTTGAATCTTTGTGTATCTGGCCCAGTCATTTGTCCATTTTTAGAAATTTAAGCTTTGTGGAAGCATGTTATCATTATTATGAATGACAAAGCTTGATGTACAATGTTTATCTCTGGAATCATTTGTGAACATTAATTTAAAAGGCTTAAAATCTTAATTGCCTGTCCCCTTCTTTGTCATATTAATGTCTTCCCGAGGGCTCATAAAACATCTAAAATGGACCATAAATTTTCACATTCCAACTTCTTTGAAATATGAAGCACACATTTTAATGAAATATTTCACCTGTTGGCAGGTTGATTTCCCTCTACAGTTTAAAGGAAAATAAAAATAAAATATTGAAAAACTGTCCTTGGAGAAACAAATGCATCTGCTCGTACGGACTTTACTCAGACACCACTCTTATGTTGCTGTCAGAGTTGCACAGATAATGTTATTTGTTCAAGAGACATAACAGAGGTAAAGTCATTTTACAAAATATTTTTTTTAACCTTTGCTCATGTCTAAACACTGCGATGGGTTTAAAGAAGTATTACTGAAAAGGAACCATTTTGCTGTGATGGACTTTGCTGTGAATCTGTGGCTCATTGGTACAAGGTTAAGTGAGCATCTGTTGGTCTCGAAACATATGGCCATTAGGCTATGTAGGTGCCACCGTAGGGTGACAGGTGGAGGCCATTACTATTTATCTTACAGGGTTGGTCCAAAGAATCCCCTGCAAAAACGTCTTGTGGGAGAAAAGCTGATTGATTAACTTTCTCATCTGGATGTATCAGATACATCCTCCCTGTTTCCAGATACTCTTTTGTTCCTGGGTTTTCTCCCTCCAATTTAAATATCAGACATATGCTCCCAACTCAGATTTTGTTCAAGTGAAACTGCCAGTACAGTTTTTTTTTTTTTGTTTTTTTTTTGCTGATTCTCTTTAAGCACTATAAAAATAAGAAGACAAAACAACAGCTACAATAAAAATGCTTTTCAAGGCCTTGTCTCATAAGAGGTCCACAGTTATTTTTGTTGGGAGCAGAAAAGTTATGCTGCTTGTGAGAAAAAAAATGTCATTACAATGCAGGGTTTTACTATTCTTTAAAAAAAAGGTATGATTATTTAATGTTTACAATTTAATTAATATTAGCATCTTATATTGGGGATTTGTAATGGTAATGCTAAAACAGTGTAAATCTTATCCTTAAATTTGATTTCTGTTCAGTGACAGACATTTAAAGTTCACAGTGTTAAACAGTGCGACCTTGCTGTACTCCATTTCGTCTTTCTGTTACCTGCTTAGTGTCCGCAGGCACGTTCATCATTTTAAATAGCGTCTTACATATGGCCTGTTCATTGAATAAGAAAAAGATGGGTTTTGTTTTATTTTTATTTTCAAAGATTTTTCTTTGGCACTAGATATCTTTTATTTAATAATAATTTTATAGGAAAAAGAGTGAAGAAATAAGAGTAAGACATGCAACAAATAGCAACTGGTAGTAGAACTCAAAGGATTATTTTCACTGCACATGTCGTGTCTGCCACCTTTGGGTCGTAGGAGAAGATGGGATTTTATAGAGCAGTTGGCCGTCGGTCAGGGATAGTCAAACTTAGAAAACATCCAATTCCGGTTAGCAGTCTATTTCTTGCTACATGTCTTCTCTAATTCTTATCTGATGTTAATTTTGGTACCCACGTGCAATGAGAGGTTTAGTCAGACAGGGAGGAGAGGGATTCAATTAAGTATGGCTTATCTGATATTTTTTTAAAAAAATCTGCTTTTACAGAAGACTTCACTTGTGTGAGTTAAAAGGAGCTCTGGAAGGCAGTAAAGTAGAGGTTCCAGTGTTTTCATACCTACACACATGCACAATGTCAGCACACATGATGTATGGCCCTGCTTCTAATCAGCATATGATTTTTGTCCTCCACTCTCCATCCTTGTTGTCATTGTTTCTGTTAGATTTACAAACCCACTCTCTTCTCATGTGCCATATGCGCTAGCAGATGCTATCGTCTCGGCCCAGAGGAAGAAGACAGATGACCTGTCTTTACAACTGAAGCTGAGAAATTGTTTGTGTTTGTTCGTTTTCGTTTTTTTCCCTGTGTGTGCGTGTAGTGGAGAAGCGTTCGCATTTGCATTCTGCAGAGCTGTTTTCACACAAGCTGTCTGCACTGTAACAATAGCTTTCCCTCTCTTGCTCTCACGTGCCACATGCTTTTGGGGAAGAAGAAATGTCGTTTTTTTTTTGTTTTGTTTTGTTTTTCTTAGGTAGACTGTTAGCTGGATCTTACTGAGGACAAATGCTATCACAAAAAGTAAATGTTACCATATTTTATCACCACAAACACCACTCCAGGCTGTTGTGTTGGAAGCATTTTTATAGACCAGTTTATTAACAAAACATAAAAAAGCATTTCTTCAAGTATCTAAGGACCTTTATCAATACTACACAATCTTCCAACATTCTTAGTGGACACTTTGCCAACATTGCAATTAAACCACACTCTGCTTTATTTACAAGACCATCACATTTAATTAATACATGTAGAATTCAGCAGCCCAAGCACCCCTAAAGAAAAGAAGTGCCGCTTTGCTTAATTACTGCAGAAATAAAATTTTAATAAAGCTAACAGAAGAAGTCGACATGCAATCAGGAAGCCATTAAGTAGATGAAGGTAATCCTACAGGACTGAAGTAAAATTGGAAATCAGCTGTGAAAAACAAGAGCTGATAGAACAACAAAGCCAAGTGCTAGAAAATTGACATTTGATTAGATTTCCTTTTAATTAGTTAGATTCCCCCCCTTTTAATTAATTAGATTTTTCAAAGAAAAGTTATAAGAAAAGGAAAATAAATTCATCTGCAGGCCTTTCTGTAGATTTAACTATTTTAGATTCAGCTGTATTTTTTTTTCAATAAAGCATGACAACACTATTAAATGATTAAATGATGCTGGCCCATCACTGAGAGCATAATAATTTATTTTCCATGGAGTGTTCATCCTTTGCTGCCCTAAAATTGGAAAACATAAATCCGAACAATTAACGAATCATGTGCAACTTGCATCATGTGGAATGCTAAAAAGAAGCTGTGGCACAGCTGTCACAACTGCCTCTATGGTGATTACCCATGAACACTGGCCAAGGCTGAAACAAATGTAAGTTTATATGTGCAATATGATGACAAGAAGACATGATTTAAATGGATGTGGAGCAAGCTCAGCTTTGACTGCTCCCCCCCGAAAAACGAAAATCAGCAGAAGGCAGATGTGTAGCATGGTAAATACAGTATTATTTTGGATGAGAGTTGTGTTACTGGCCTGAAGATAACATTTTGACTACCTTTAATGTAGTTTTCCTCACTGTAAATCTATACTTGGGGCAAGAACAACCCCTTAGAAATCAGTAAAACAAATAAAAAGCGAACTGGATGCTGATGGCACTGTGCCACTGCTGTCTCTCAGCTCTGCCAAAAACACTGAGTCATCACATGTAAATGTCTGGCTCTCTGATATCTGAGGATTTCAAAATGTAGCACATGTAGTGTTTTTATATATCCTGCAGGGCATAAAAGAAATGATTAGAACTAAATGTATAAATTAGGTGAGTAGATGTTCTTGTTTATCTAGTTTATGGATTCATTCTGTGTACCTTTATCCATAAATGTGGCTGAGAACAATACACTTGGCAGTATAATCTTATAATTTACTGTTATGGATTTTAAAATAACAGGCATAATTGCACTGAGAGGTCCTTATTGTGTTGGGGTTTGAACCAAAGTAAACAGTGAATTAAAAAATATTCTGTGTAGAAAAACAAGTCACGCTATTATAACAGGGCTTGGAAACATTTGATAAAATGATGAAGTTAATTCTATTTATTTATTTAAAGACAGATCATAACCAAGGTCATTTTAGGTCACTTTTCCTAAGGATTAGTACACTAAAATTTTCTCTCATACCATTTATTGAAATTCCAGTGAAAGAGTTAGCTTAGTTTTTTGGGTGATCACTGTTACTAATCTATATGGTAGACCAATATACTGTTTACAGCAAATGTCAAAGTTTAAATTTAACTTTGTCATTAATAAAGTAAAATTTAAACAACTAAGATATTGTGAATAGAGAAGTAATTGTTGTTCTAGTTTAAATTAAAGCATCTAGATAATATGTTTTTGTTGTCAGTTCTAATTGTATTAGCAGCTTGAGGCAACTTACCAGCAGTCGTGATCTTTAAGATTAGTATAAAACAGCTTTTTAGTGAAGCCCTCAAAGGTGGATAGAAAACATCAGTGAACCAACAGAAAGGACGAGGAAAACATATTGAAGGAAGAGCAACAAAATGTGTTGGAATGCTCTAGTAGGAGCAAAGAGCTAAATTGACATCTGTGACAAGTCTTGGGAATTGGTGTGAGCTGATACTGTCCATCCAGTCTGACTGAGTTTGAACTATTGGAAAAAAGTTACTTATAACTATTAGTTAAATGGCATCTGATCTTCTGACAGAGATCTGAGCTTGAGGATTATACATGTACAGATTCATACTCTTCTTCAGAACATAAATTGCTCATTATGAAACCGCATGTTAGCACCAAGAAAGCACAAACTCAGAGCTTGCTGCTTGAACAGCATCTATCTCCATAATGAGCAAATAGTTCCCGTATGACATATAAGGTCCGAGAGTAGTAACTAGCTCACCAATAACCCAATTCCACCAGGATTCTTGTTGGAAATGTTGGCTGTCAGTTTATTTCAAGCCATCTATCTGACGATGCTAAAGTGAAATTTTTAAAGGATTAATATTGACAGAACTGAAATTTGATCCAGGTCATTAACCATATTAAAGAGTAAATGAGGTGTTGAGCTGGCCTTGAATGAGGGGAAAAACAAACATTACCATGACATTATGTTTGCTGATGGGATCAGTTACCATTATTTGGAGGAAATTCTGCTGAGTCTAGTCAAACTGGAAATCACTGAAATACAGAAATAGACAAAAACCATATAGTGGACAAACAAGCAGTGATTATGGTTAAATTTAACCAAGCCCAATGTATAAAAATATTATATGTGGAAGCAAAACAGCAGTTAAAATTTATACATGCATGTTTCAATAGATTTTATCATGGTGGTAGTACCACTCTATATACACTTCTACCATGTAAAAATGTGGTACATAAATAGTTGCACCTACTAAATTCCAAAAACGTAAATATGTTGGTCATAAGAAACAGCTGAAGTTGTAGACACTTCCCAACATCTAAAACCTAAAGGTCTCATAGTCTCATAAGCACCACAGTGCTAAAGACTATATAATTTTGTTCTGTGACCTTTTCTCCATCTGTGACGTCCTCAAGAGCAAAGACCACTTAATGGTTTAAAAACCAAGAAAGTCTTCCCTTACTTCATTTAACTCTGATTGACTCTCCAGGATAAACTTGGAAGTCCCTTTCAGGAAGCTTAAAATTTTTAAGAATTTCAGACTTTCTGCAGTAATGGCTAAAGTTTTACGGTTTGGAGTGAAATTCTAACTTTAGCTCCAAGAAGTTAAACTTAGTTTCTCATTAGTGCTACAATACAGTAAATCCTGAATGTGAAAATGCTCGAGGCTCTGGACTGATGGGTTTTTAGGAGTAAAACTTATTTCTGGCCCCAAAGAAGAAGATTGACAAATACATTTGCTCAGATTGTTGGGTCTGTGGTGTTTTATCTGGATAATTATGTGATTTTTGTCAACTGATCCATTACATTTCTGCTGGGTTTGCATTCTAACACACAATTATCATTGGATTAATGACAATCCAAGTCATTAATTATTTGTTAATTAACAACATAGTTGTCGTAAAAAAATTGTTGCAGTACATTCCCAAATGATTACTATATATTTTACGTGGTTTTAGAACTGTCATCTAACACTATGACAATATTTGTTATGAAACTTTGAGTAAAAAGTGCACAATCCCAGGCTCAATAAATGGAAGGATTTTTAAGAAATGTGTATTGTTAAATACGTTAATATTTTGAGTCCATATTGCCTCTCCCAACTTCCTAATACCATTATTTTCCAATATTTACCTTATTGGATCACTTTCACTATATTGGAGTTTAGTAAGGAGACTGTTTTGATGTTTGCAATGGCAGTAAACAACTTTAAGAGGAAATTAACCTTATTAATATGCAATCAGATGTTGTTGAACATAAAACAAGATATAAATTCCAGTGGGTCCTAATCTGAATCACTTTTGGACTTAATTTAGTAATTCAAGTGCCAAAACATAATGAAAGGATTTTTCCTGGGAATTTATTTTACAGTGTATAGTTAGAATGCCAGAAACGAAATTGTACTTCTTCATTTTAACACCAGCCCCTCTTTTATGATTTAAACGGAGGAAACTGAATGGAAACTGGGGGCTACAGAATTAAAGCCTGTCTGATTTTCATAAAGTACGTTTCTGACCCAACCTTTATGAGAGCAGCAAATAAAAAGCATAATCATATGTGCCTGCCAAACACTCCTGGACAGAAATTGCCAAGCAAGTGGCGATACAAGGCGGTGTATAACATCAGCACTTTTTTTCTTTTATCCCTTGTTTCTTTGAGACCTTGTATACCACAACAAAGAGGCTTGATGGTAGAAATGTTGTAATGCTGACAACAGACTAATTAAAATGTCACATATCATTTCTTTTCTAGTGCACAACAACACTGCTACAATAAATAATTCGACTTGAGACATTTAATTTATTCAAGCATTAAAAAGTTGACAGCAGACTAGGAAAACCTCCTCCACCTTCTCACAAATTCAGTAATAAATGAACCCATTTCAAAAGTTTTATACTAGTGATATTTTCTTGTTATCAACTAATTTCTAATTTGCCTTTGACTTGAGGTTTTGTTGTTCTTTGTTCTCATATTTTCTCTCCTCAGAGTTTGTAGCTTGCTGAATTTGCTGATCCCGTGTCAGCACTGTTGGCTCCCACATCTGTCTTATCACAGATGTTTGTAACCGAGATTAAAGTCTGCAACTTTTTCTTCATGCTGCCTTTACTCTCACTGCATTAATAATTAATTGGAGCGCTGCTGCTGGTGTTGACTTTGTGCTTCAAGTCTGTCATTGTTTCTCACCCATCAGTGAGCCACAACATCTGCATTCAGTTTGTGCTGTCACTTGTGAGAATCAGATCTGCACACATGCTCCCTAAATAGAAACTTCGGTAAAATCTGAATATAATCAACATCACACTCAACTTAATAAGATAATCTATGAAATTTGTGGCCAAAAAATTATGTTGACTATTTTTCCACAATTACTGAATTTGTCTTTAGGCTCAAGCAGTGAAATTGCTGTGAGGCCTATTGTTTATCAAGATGTGTTTTTTTGCAAATTAATTGCCTTTTTTGGTACCTAAACTTACCAAACTTTGCATAAAATTCACTCCTATGGTTGTTTTTGGGATTTCAATTAATTTTAAAATGAGTCTGTCCAAATATCTCAACAGCGCCCCCTTAAGTAATTTAGGCTGACCAGTTTAGGTCAGCCTAAATGACCTAAACTGGTCACACCACTGTTTTCACTCAGTCAGCTTTACCAGTTAGCCGCCGACTGAGGTTTTGGTTATTCTGTGGTTATATATTGTTCTGAATATAATGTAGACATGTGAAAATTGGTACATAGAACGATCCCTGTAAGATGACTAAAATATCTTGAAATCACATCTTAAACTAAGAGGAAGTTGGAAATTTTAATGAACTACTTCCTGGGAATTCTGAGTTATCAGTTTCATCTTGGAGGTTCCCAAATTCTGTCTTTAAGCAGCTCTTTCCTGTTTCAAGTGTTTCTTTGCTTCAGTTTATTTTGCTTCAGCCAATACTTACTGTAAAAAGCAACATCAGCACAGATTTCCTGTCATTTTCTGAACTTTAGTAGTTGTTCTCACATCTGGGATCAGGATTTTGATTTCAGAGCAGACCCACCTCTTTGTTATCTAGATGGAACTATGCTAGCACCTGGATGCTGAAAGACACATTCAACTGAGTTCAAAGAAGCTTGTCCAAAACAAGACACAGCAGTCTCTGACCTCTGAGTATACATGCTGTGTGAGTACTTGGAGCTGTAAATACTTCATTCATCGAGCAACAGCAGGAACAGGCAGTGCTGTAATAGTTTTATGTATGCCAGCTTTAAGCTGCGTACAGCGAAAGGCTCTCTGTCCACCACTGTTTTCACTGTCAGCTTTACCAGTTAGCCGCCGACTGAGGTTTTGGTCATTCTGTGGTTATATATTGTTCTGAATATATTGTGAAAGGTCACCCTTATCTCCACTGAAAACTGAAATGCAAGAAAAAAATAAGCTGCATTGTAATACCTTAAACTAAACTTACATTTCCGAGGGCAAAAGAGCCAATTACTGATGTATCTGGCTCAAAGGAAACAACAGACTAATAGATGTCAGATTATTATATTTGCTCATTTTATTTCAAAGTACTGACAGGCCACAACAGATTTTTTTTTTCTTTTTATCACATCATGGCCCTATCTTTCTCACTACTTAAATGAGTCCAATTAATTTATTTCTTATTACCTCATATAATCTCCTGGATTGCAGTTGTTTGCACACAGTCAAATTTTTTGCTGTCTTTGCCTTAGAGCTGCACATCATTTCAGAGCAGGCAGTATGAGTTGATATATAGAGGCCAGCTCCTCCTGAGAGTCAAAGCCAGTAAATATTAGGTTAATTGCTCAAGCACATTTGCACTTGTTCCTCACGGTCGTTATTGACTTCCATTAGCATCAATTAAGATCAGCTCTCTTTTAATTAACAAGATCGTGGGAGACTGGGCTGTGATGCAGAGAGGAATCAAGTTTGGCTACCTGTCACTCAGTAAATGGAGAGAAATGTGGAGCTGGAGAAAGACTTTAGTGGTGTTACTTCACATGACTTTACCAGTAGGTGCAGTTGAAAAGTGCACATTGTTTTAGAACATTTGCTTTGCCAGGTGTTTGTATTAGTTTTTCTATTTCTGGCGTGATCCAAATTAGATTTTCGTTTTATAGTACTTACTCAACTCAATAGTAGTTTCAACCAACGTTCACAAGTTGTGTCCTCAGTAATGTGTTTGAATATGTCAAGGATATTTCTAATATTTTGAAAAGATGTTGATTTTTAATTTCTCCAAAATAATGTGCCGAACTATTCTTACTCCTATTTTTTGTTTGTTTTTGGGGTTTTTTTTGGCCATGGCAAAAATAATCAGGTAGTTCAGCTGAAGCTTCAATGTAGGATTTAGCTTTGGCCTGAATAAAACTTAAACCTTCACAAAAAAAATTTGTTTTAGACTAAAATTTATTTAGAGTTTAGGGGTCATAAAATCTTAGTTTAATTTAGAACGCTGTTTTTGTTTTACCCCTCATAAACTCTAAGCACCTTAGATTAAATTTTAGGTGAGGTTTTTTTATTGTCATTTTTTATTCTTAGAAAAACCATCTGTCAGGTATCTGTTAACCACAGAGTTCAAAAGTATATACCTTATGCTTCAGGTAATTGATTCAGGAAATATCTATTGTCGTTTCACTAAGGATAGGCATTATCATAAATCATGAAAATGTATTGTATTGGAGAAAGTACATTAAATACAAAATAATGGTCTGGAGACGGGGGAAAACCAAAAAAATCATTAATTTTATCAAAGTAGAATACTCATAGTTCTTTGTCACATCCAGAATTAGTCTTGACATCTCATCAACCCATGGGTGGTTATTACATCTACATCATCTGAAAAGGAAATTAGGGCTCTTGGCTTTGACATAAAGGGAAAATTTGATTATCTGAGCCTTTTTTTGTCTCTGGCATCTTTTGTACTTTCTAATAAATGTGCTGAATAGTATCAATCTGCCATCAGCAACTGAAGGTGCATTAAAATTGTACCTGTCAGGCATGGCTTTAACATACCCTGAGCTTCACATGCTAAGTTTTCCATATCGTTTGTTCAGGAAATAACTGAATTATATAACTATTTAACGACAGTCATGTTTGGGCCAGTTGCATTCTCTTCAGTGATTTCAGATTACAGTTAATTTTTAGATATGTGTCCATGCTGAGGAAGCTCATAATTGAACTTGAATTCCTATTTTACTTTTAATTAAAGTGCACAGTGATATATTTAAGAAACATTTAAATGTCCATTCTTTAAAAAAATTTTTTTTGGTTAGCTGAGATGTTATAAAACTGAAGTGATCTAGGCTTGCATAAAATTTCCTCAAAATTTGAAAAATGTATTTTTTTTTTTTTTTTTTAACAACTCCTCTTATTGTAGTGAAATGTACCTTAGGGAGAGGAACCTGAAGGAGACTACACTGAAATATAAGCATTATCTTCAACTAGAGCAAAGATACCTAATTTCTTCAAAATACTTACAAGTTGAAATAATTGTCAACATGTGATTCGTAAGAAGATGTAACAAGGACTTGCAAATGATTTGAGCAATTATGATTTCTTCATTGTAAGTACACGCTAAACCAATATTATACTAAAATAAATTATATATTTTGTTGGCTGTAGATTGAATAAACAGAAATTCCACCTTTGGGTGAAGGGACACAAAAACTATGAGATCTATATAGTTCTTGGGGAATCCCCACAGAAACTGATTAAGCAAGTGGTGAATCGTAAAGAAACAGCATGGTTCTAGGACTGCTGACACAATTTTGATTCATAGCCATCTTAGCTTGCAGCTAACAAGTCCTGAAATATTGTAATGCCTTCTTGCTGCATACCTCTGGGGGATCTTAATAAATCTTGCAGGATTGTGAATCCATTTATTTTATTTTCGCTGGTTCCCGGGAGGAGTTAAATTCAATCTGAAACTTTAATGTAGCCTCAAAATACTTTAGTGTTTCACTTGTATTGATCTTTTCTTCTTGATTATCTTTATACAATGGGAGTATCAAGGTGCTGGTGGGTAACATGTTAGACCTTGTTTATTTTTCTTTAATAAAGAATCTTCACACCAGGCTTACAACTTCAGCATTCCAGTTGAAATAAAATTTTTGGAACATTTGAGGGCGACTCATGCCACACTATGCAGTTTGTTGAGAAAAATATTGTCTTTAAATATAAATGGTAAAATATACAATAATGAAGTCTGGGAAACCAATAATCCACCATAGAAAGTTTATTTCTCTGCTCAACGTCTACAAAATGGTCATCTAATTTCACGTAAAACCTACATGCCAACAAATTTCTAGACAGAATTATTATATTGGAATTACTGCTTTTGTAAGACTACTTTTCCTTCATTACAGGAAGCCGTAGCTGCCCTACCTCTTTCACTTTTTTGTTCTCCTCGCTACACTGACCCCTACTGGCAACCTTAGGTGCATATTTGGTTATTTCCGTAGCAGCTCCTTATTTGACAGTCTTTTCATAAATTTTTTGCAGTGTAAGTTTGAGTAAGAACTAAATCTCAGAATTGTATTATACATACATACAACAACATTTAAGATGTGCACAATCAGGGATAAGGCCCTTTAAATAAAAAAAATATATGGTATGATTAGTATTAGCCTTTTTTCATTGACATTTGAACTAAATTCTATTGCTGCTGGTGCTTTGTGTTGCACTGATAGCTCATTGTCTATTGTTCACCATTTTGTTAATATATTCTTGCATGCTAGTGTTTTTAAATTGGATCTAAATTAAATGAAGCTACATTTCAGCTACAGCTGATCTACATTTCCTAAGTGGGAACTTTATGCAACATCATTCCAAATCCAGCTGTTTAATTTGCATTTAAATCTCATAGTGATATGAATTAGGAAAGAAGAAAAATCTGTTGGGTGAATCTTGAATATTTTCTGCACACATCATGACCCGTGTTCACAAGAGGCAGAAAATGCCAACAGCCAAATTGTGAGTTTGGAACAGTTTGTGCTACCTCAACTTGTTTTTTTCTTAATTAACACAAGCTATGTTCATGGAAGTCAATTTTCTCCTGCAATAATTAACATTCACCTTGTACCCTCCGGGAGGGTCTGGTAAAGTGCAGGTGAAGCTGACATTCAGTTCAAAGGAATATTAACATCAGGATTGCATCGAGCAGTGGGTCAGTCGAGCAAACAGATTCAGTGTGCATGTTGCTGATCAAAAACCTGACTGTTGATGAAAAGGTGGCATATTAGATTTGCCAATTAAACAATCAAAGGATTCGAGCTGAACCTGTTTTCTCCACTCTTGGATGGATTTGGAAAGGTCCTTTGGCTTGTGAATACGAATAAATATTTTTATAAGCAGTAAAAGTCTGCCTGTGGAAATGGCAACATTCACTGTAATAAATATATTTGGGGAAAACAGTTATTTGAGTCAAAACCTAAAATGATTTGGTTGGTTAGTAGGAAAGAATGTTAAGGTTTTTACATTATATTACATTAGTTATTCATGTTGTATATGACTACAAAACTGCAACTCCATTAAAGCCCAAATCTACATGTATTTTAAAATATAAACTTTTAAAATCATAATTTCAGAATTAAATTATGAAGTAATGAATTAACATTAGCGGCTCATCAACCAAGTGCTTGCAAGAAAGGGAATTGAATGTTAGAAAAAAAAAAAATTAACTGTGTTGAATGTGAACTTTGATCCCATTTAACTCGGTATCCAAATTATGTTCAAAAAGCTAGATTATACTGCATAAATATATATTTGTTGTATGACTGGTTAATCAAGAAACCATAAAAAGCAGCTCTATGGGAGCTAGCGTAGCTTAGTTTGACAGGCTACCCTTTGCAATTCTGGAAATGGACTCTGGTAAATATTATTAAATGAATTATTACCACATTGATGTGTTGTGTTTTCTCTTACTGACATGGTCAACAGCTCCTGATGGTAACTCATGTTAGTGATGTTTGCACAAATGGATTTCGCTGCAAACCCATGTAATTATGTCTGGCTTTTAGAGTTTCTTGGTTTAAAAAGTTCATTTGTCCCTCCTCATAAAGGTAGATAACAACCTGTGCTATTTTAGTTAGCTACGACTCAATCTAATTTGAGCTAATCCCAAAGCAACGGCTGCAGACAGCAAAGGACTGAGATGGGATATGCAAAGACAGAGTCCTTCCTTTTTGTCCATAATAGTTGCTATTTTCTAGGGTATTCAACTTATTATAAGCAAGATACTTTTCAAATCTCCTTGAAAAGCTGTTCTGTAGCAACCTAGACATTCAAAGCGAGTGCATTTAAATAAGCTTAGGTATCAGTGCATTTCACATGGTTTTAACTGGACCTGCTTTGTAATCTGTGGTTGTTGATGTCAGACTCAAGTCTCTGCAGATTCTTTTCTGATATAATAGCTGTAAACATGTCTCTGCAATAAAAATGTCACATGCCTGTTGACCTCTTCCTTCCCCAACTCCCTGACAGGGGCCCTGTGTGGATAGTAAAGAGGTTGCAGCCTGTACAATAAAACAGTTAAGGCTGACAATTCCTAGTTGACAGGAAGGTGATGGTACTTACTAAACGTCATGGATTTCTGATAGTAATATTTGTAACTCTAAGATTACAGAGTTTTAGAGCTCACACCCAGACTATGGTGAATCAGCACATACATTGGTTTGTGGTAATCAGCTTCTTCAGCATCATATTACTTTCCCCACTGAGTATAGTCTGTGGTTTCATGCTTCTTTACCAGTGAATGCCTTCTAAGAGTTGGGGCACGTTTTATACTTAAAGACTTTTTTTTTGTGTGTGTTTTTTGCCTTTTTAAAAACGGTGTACCAAAACCTTAACTAAAATTATCTTTATTCTCCTAGCGATGGCTTCTATAGTTTGTAGTTCTACACTTCTCAAATGCTCTAGAGTTTTTTTATGTTGTTTTTTTTATCACTGCAAAAAAATTTTAACATTTAAGTTGCTCTGATAGGTTTAGGCTGTTGTTGGTCTTTCACTACCCAACAACAGAGCTTACTTTTCTCTAAAGTTTGTTTTTTGTCTGACTTTCATTTGGCTTAAAGACAGGACTTGAGTTGCAGTGATGGAGCTAATTTGGTCAGAGATTCATTTTTGCAGCAACAGATGGAGTATTTGCATAATTTCTCAGCTCTTTGTTTTGTAGATGGATTAAAGTAATTATTGCTTTCTACCTGTTCAGAGTAGGACGTTTCTCCATTTGCAGTTTGTCAAACAAAACCAAGGAGTAAACCTGCCAGGAATCTTTCCCTTGATATGTACAATTGCTCATCTTGTAAAGTGCTCACATACTGGAAGCAAGTTTTCTTCTAAATATGAAAAGTTCATACATTTCATTATGTTGGTTGTTTTTTTTAAAGTTATAACAATGAGATCTAGAACCTCTGTGGGGAACAATTACATTACAGACCAAGTGC
Organism: Brachyrhaphis terrabensis; assembly: GCA_903067065.1. Lineage (NCBI taxonomy): Eukaryota > Metazoa > Chordata > Actinopteri > Cyprinodontiformes > Poeciliidae > Brachyrhaphis > Brachyrhaphis terrabensis. The sequence goes on from CAEGAG010187989.1 coordinate 20,501, forward strand.
AGCATTCAGTGCAGCAGCTGAAATTGTGTTGTCCATTTCTTAGGCTTCATGAAGGTTTTTTGTTTATTTATTTTTATTTTAATTGTAACAATGCCACCCCAACCTCAGTTTTCTTAAAAATCAAATCACAGTGTAACCCATGTTACTAAAATACATTTAAAAGAAACTAAAAAATGTCCCATGACCAATAAACCCTACCCAGATTGGTCATCATTGTTGGGAGGAAGAACAAACTCAATCAGCTGACAAGGGGACATTGGCTGCCAATGTGTCTGCTGCCACATGAAGACTTGGCGTTTCGATCAGAATAAACCATCTATTGCTTCTCAGAATCCATTGCCACACAACATATAACTACACACTTGACTTAGTGGTAAGCTTTGTGTTTTTTTCTTCATTTATAGCAGTATTTGGGTTTAAATATTTCAAATCGTTGTTGCTACACTGCTACCACAATCACAGGACTAAGAAAATGTTTTTAAAATTTGAAGTCTAATGTAAACCTTTACAATTAAATCACACCTGGATAATGTGCATGGTGACTAATTTGGACAGATGTATTGCCTCATTCGGCTATGTCGCCTAATTTACTTTGGATTTTATTTTTGTACTCTTGACTCTTTAACCAGAAGAAGCATTTTTGGTTATATCTGCAATTAATGATTTTTCCTAAAAAATATTGCATTGGTAGCACCATATGATTTCTGAACTGCTTGTTTAGTTAAAATGTGTATTTTGTTTAGTGTTTACCAGTAAACTGATTTGAATTGATTAAATTGAATTGTTGTTGATTTTTGTTCTGGACCTTTTCAGGTCAGATTTTTTTCCCCTACCTTCAAATGAACTGAACTGAACTGAACTGATGGCGAGTTGGTAGGATTTTTTTCCTTCTTTGTCCTCCCTTTCGATTTTTATTTATTTATTTTTTTCAAAGGGTTGGATTATAGTCCTGAAAAGACACAACAAAACATTCAAAAAAGAAAACCATAAAGAACTCTGAAACAGTCTTGTACAACATTTTCGAACTGGAATCTGAGTCTGCTCATAATGTACTCTGAACTGTTATTTTGAATTCTTGAACTGCATTACAAATTCTTCGAAAATACTGTTGATAAATATATATATATATGATTATTATTATTATTATTATTATTTTTTTGTCTATATTTATACAAAAGCAACTTCTGACCCAGGTCAGCATGTGTGGTTTTTTTAGCGTTTATGCTTAATGTTACTTTATCTGTTTTTAATTACTTCTTTCACAAAACACTTTAAATTAGGACTAGTCGACCTTTAAGTTCCACTCTGTTTTTGTTTTCTTAAGTGACTGAAAAACATTAAGAGTCAAGTTGTCACAGCCCTGTAATGACCATCTTATGTAAAACTTACAGCAAAAATATGCTTACTTAAGCAACAGTAGACTTTTGATTTCATTGTGTACAATTATGTAGCTCAAAGCATTACAAAGTCACATGTTCAAAGCTTAGTAAAACTATCCTATGTCATAATCTAACAAGTATAGCTCATTTGATGAATCAAAACAAGAAATAAGGATTATTTGTAAATATACCTCTTTTTATTTAGTTAAATCAGGGTAATAATTTGTCGGTCTCTAGAAAAATATGCTTTGCATTCTAATCACAGTTTAGTGTTATGAGCGAATGACTTTGACACAGTAGGGGATATTTGTGTTTAAGCGATTACTGTAGCGGTATCCCACCATGCAGCCATTGTTAATGCCATGTTTCTGGCCAGCATCATTCTAGCACAACAGAAGGCAAACATCAAATACAAGCTTGTTGGCAATTTATCCTGGGATGGAGCATTGCACATGATTTAGTTGTTTTCCTAATGTATTTAGATAAGGTGTGCCCCTACTGAAGGTGAAGTACAGATTCTTATGAGACTGATTATTACGGGATTACCTCAAGTTAGTAAATGTTCAGTTTCGAATGATCTTTGAAAAGGCTTTGAGATAATAAAACCCAGATTAGAATATACAGATGAAGGTAAACGTTCAGCTAAAATGTTCCCCAAATTCAAATTTCATAGCAAATCTAGACTGATTCACAGGCCTGGTTTCAATTTTATGGATATTTCTCCCTTTTTTTACCCATAAGCAGTTCTCTTTTCATGTGCCTTTCTTCAGAGGACTCTAAAACATTACATTTCAGAGATAAACATGAATACTAGAATGCCAGAGGTTTTTTTCACTGAAGGCTCATGAAATGTTTATGGTGACTTTGTAAACCAAGTAAGAAAATATACTTTCTTCTCACATTTGTGTCAGACATTTTTATGGTTGGGGCTAAAAATGTGTTTAAATCAAATGAAATTGTGGTTCAAAATGCTCGTGGTGAAGTATCTTTTTTGCACACAAAGATTTGTGGAAAAAACAGTTGACTGTAGCTGTAGTCTGTTATAGGTGTTTTTATATAAAGCTATATAGTTTGCTACAAATAAGGACACATGCATTCATGTCCAGATCTACCACTGTGATTTGATCTTAATGAACTTCCAGGTGACCCAGAAATTCAACACAGAATTTGGAAATTAAAATAATGTTAAACTGAAGAAGTTTGTTTGAATAACCTGCATGAACTGGAGGTGAACAGGGCAGCTATAGCAACGGTTGCGTCACTGAGCAGCAAGCTCAGGGGAGAGGCTTGAATCCCCACGGAGGAAGTGCTTGGAGGGAAGATCACATCTTTAAACTTTAAACTGTGATCCTCTTCAGTCTGCGCAGCAATTCTCCACAGACGTCAGACACACTGAAACTCTCCAGAGTTACAGACACAATTCAAAATCCAATATTGGGATGAATAAACAGGCACTGGTCATTACAGAGGGTTAAGCAAGAATTACATGGTAGTGTGGGGGTTGACATCAGGATATCAGATGTGCAGTCTGAATAGTCTGAATCTACCGTAAGCCAAAAAGAGTAACTCAAGGACATGATTAGGTCAGACACAAGAATCGTGAGTGCAGGGAAAGGTGCACTGGATTTCTGGCAAATGTGATAAATAATCTGGCTGGGAAACAGAGACTAGAGAAGGATTTAGTAGTTCACGGCACAGGTGAAACATGGAGGGAATTAGGCATGGCGCAGATGGGCTGACTCAAACTGATTAGGAGTGAGAAACTTGGCATGAGCAGCATGGTGACTTGAATATATGTCAGAGATTCTCTGTTACCACTATAAGTTGTTATCCAACCCTTGGAAATGTTTGTGTTTTTCTTATCTGTGTAATTCTTTTGAGATGTATTTGAAGAAAAGGAGCACGAGATGAAGAGCAATTTTCCATTTACATGATACAGCACAAACAAAAACAATATATTAACCACTGTTGCAGATGAGTATCAGCACTCTGGGGTCTCTGTAGACTTTAAACTAAAATTTTGAACAACTGACAACCCCTCTTTTCCATAATCATGTATAATCTCTGAAGAGATTATGTAAAGTCAGCAGAAAATTGTTAGGGCCTCAAAGATATTCAGAAAAGATTAAGACAATGGCTGTTGGATTTTGATTCAGTTTCTGATACTGTGCACTGAAGTTGTTTTGCTCTTGAATAAATAACCATGACTCGTTCTTCTCTGCATAGAGCCTGTGGGCAGCTGCAGCTCATGCCAAGGCATTATATATCTCAAACAAGATAAGAGTAAAGGTCTGGGCAGTATGATCAGTCAGTCTTGTTTAGACTGCAGTCAATGTGAGTTTCATTTTTTTTCTGTTGATTTGCACATTCCTTCAAGGTACACTCACCCATTCATTCTTGGAGATGTAGCCAGTGCTGTAGTTGCGCAAAAACAGCAACAGCTGAATATGACATTAATAAAGATGGACTTTTAAATATCTGTTCAGTTGAAAAGATGGGCTTTGATTAAAAATCAAAAGGCTAAGGTACCTGAAATCTAGGAATTTCTTTCATTAAAAAGTTGCAAGTCATTTTCAGCAACTAGTAATGAACACCCTTGACTCGCAGGGTTTCTGCTTCAAAGGCTTGACTAGTGTGAGTGCTCTCTGTTGGAGACTAAGAATATGAAAAGTGTGAAACATTTTACAATTTTCTGAGATTCTTTACCACAACATATAAGTCAGACAAATAATTTGATAGGTGACTGAAAAGAGGCATTTGCTAGCCTAATGCATTCTCATTCTTATCAGTGGTATAAATAATGAATACAAACTGCAATTGGCTCTCCTCTTTTCTAGGGTCAGTGAACCTTGAAAACCACATAAAAAGAAATCACACTTACTGTCACAGTCATGTGTAAAAATACTCTTCTTTCAGACAGGCCAAATCAAACTGTGATCATCTTGAAGCGCAAAAAACATCGGATCTTCACTTTCATTACAGCCTGTCAGATCATGCACACTTATTAAAAATCACCTTCAATTTGCTCCAGATATTGTGATCGCAAAAAGCAAGTCTTCATGTTCTTTTTGATATGCTGATCACTCTGCTTATTCCCTTAGACAGGACAGCAAAAGGGTAGCATGGTGGGATGCACATTAGTAAGCTGGAACGCACAAAAGAGTTGGATAATAGGGTCATTATTGACAATGAAACACGACGAGAGATGTACTCATCTAACCTGGACTGCTCTCCTGTCTTAAATGATTGTAGAAACAGAGCACATATGATAGCCATAATATTGAGCTTAAAAATGCATTAAATGTGTGAAATGTATCTCATATCTAGCCTACATGATTTCTCTCTTCTCTCAGCTATAGTGATGAAATGGCTAATATCAGTAGCAGTAACTGAGTTCGACCAGTGTTTCTATCTGGGTGTGAAGGTAACCCTGCTGTTTTGTTATTCTGCAAATAAGAACATATTGCACCCTTTAGAAATAGTCTGTATGGGATTCTGATTCTTCATTTTCACTCTGACACCTCATCTTTGTTGCCGCTTCCCAAACTTCCAAGCCAGGAAATGGTATGAAACTCATTTTTGTTTGTATTAGAGTTGTCTACCAGAGATTTCTTTTTTCTTCTACTGACCTCTCAAAATTCCTCCTGCTGAAACCTGTATTTATTCTTATGGCATTGTTACTGATTTGAACATGAAGAAAAAATAGAGAGTAGAAAAGCCCTGTTGTGGGCTAGTGCAGAGCTTCAATCAAAACTCTGGAAGCTCGTTGACATAGAATGTGTGAAGTTCCGTACAAAGTTATTGAACTTCTTTCTCTGGGCTTCCTTTTTTCTGCCAATGGCTTTTTATATTACCTGGCAGAACTACTTTTTTTTTTTTCGCCACCTCCTCCCTCTAAAGCATACGAAGACAGAGCCTGTGGTTTGAAAGGCTCACTGTCCCTTGATTAGGTTCTGCTTGTGTGTATGAGCAGTGAACCGGAGCCGGCTCGTGGTCGGAGGAAGCATAGTGGGGTTGCAGCAACATCCAGCCAAGTGGCTGGATGTTGATAAGTTCATTGTTGTTCCTCCTGTGTGCCCCAGATAAGCCCCAGCATGTTGCGAGTTTGCTGCAGCAAACACAACAGCGGCAGCAGCACCCCCAGAGTAAGACAGATATGGCTGGTCAAACTACAGTGTTGTGACAGATTGTCATTCCCACCTCTCAGGGTGTTTAGTGCTAATTTACTTGTCGGAGTACGCAGGCAAACAAATTGGCTGCATTCAACGCATGCTGCGTGACTCCTCAAAGAGCATGCAGTATTTATGCACAAACATAAGAGTTGAATAACTTTTTAAAAAAAAAGAAAACTATACAACTGAGAAAAGCATTTAGAATCCTGCTGTGAATGGTCCAATTAGTTGTAAGAGTAAAGTCCTACTCCCTTAATAGAGGAGTTTAATAGGGTTTCAAAATCAACAAATTCTAAGAATTATTCAATCTGCAGCAGGTTTTTCTTTAAGACTGTGAAAGGTTCAGTACCATCTAATGGCATTTGCAGATTGTAATCAATTGAAAAATTAGCTGTCTTTAAACCGTTCTTTTTCTTTGAGCTGAGGTAGATGATATTTGACAGGTAGCTTTTGATGAGTTGATGGGTTGTTCTGAGGCTCGTGTAACGTCAGGAGGAAGGAGAGTGAACCTACAGATAAATTATGACAAGACTGACCTACAAAAAAGACCAGAGGTCAACTAAGATTGTTTATTTAGAGAGCTATTGTTCATTTTATTTAACAAACGCATCTGAAAATATTTCCAATGGAGGCTCCAGGGAAGATCCATATTTTTAGATTATTCTACAATTATACAGCAGAACATTTCTTCTCAGTCTTGACACATTAATTACAGGTGACATTTTACTTTAGTGTACGGAATAAAAACGGTCAGGAACATAAAGCGGTTTCTTTAAAATCTATCTTCATGTTCTCAAATCAGTGGCACTGTAATGCTGTTCTAAAACACAGGTTACAATCCAAGACGAACCATGTCAAAAGCAGATCACTGTGCTTGCATGCCATTTCTTTTACAACACAAGAACATATTCTTTTTTTTTATGAAATTGACTTATTGGGGTTTTTTAATCATCAAAAATGTGACAAAAGATAATTTTGTTGTTATAAACAGCACACTATGAAGTCATCCTTCCTTGTTAATCTTTTAAAAAAAAATTGTTTTATTCTCGTCACAAAATGGACATTTCACCATAACTGCATGATTCACATTTTACTAATCGTATGAAAGTCAATGCTTCTTGAAGCCTGTTTCTTTGCTTGTAGTCTTAGGAATATTGAGCTTGTGTTTCTGAGTGTGTAGAGTGCAATAATCGGCAGCTTGCATTGTTATTCAATCTATACGCCATTGATGTTTTGTCTAAAGCCAGTCTTCCAGTGGATGGCCATGCCTAACTGCTTTGTGGGGGCTCCAGAGTCAGGGATTAAACAAATCACAGTACTTTTCCAAAGTCTTTGCTCTTTACTGAAGTGGGATAACAAAGAGTGGAGCGTATGTAGTTCAATAGATGAAACAATACCACAGTACAAGGCTTGCAGATTATATTCTCCTCATGGGTAGAGCATCGCGTTACCGTTTTGAAGGTCAAACATCCATCTCCCACGCCACATGAAAGGGTAATACGTCTGCACAGGAAATACGTTGTACATCTCGTAAAAACTCTGGACGTTGTTGGCAATAGAAAGAAACTGTTATATCAAACTGATGGAGTAACATAGGACTGAGTTGTAAATCACAGACACCTCAATATGAGGTGCTCAGCTCCAGATCTTCAGACACTTCATTGCAGTGATCATTTCTTTTGCTGAAGTGAAAGGAATCACTTCAGAAAATGTTCACCTTTCGTGATCCATCATATAAGTTAGTTATGAAATCGCTAGGGTGAATTCGCTATAGCTCAAATGTTGGCCTGTTACAAAAAGTCAAAAGTTTACTATAGTGTTTTTGGTGGACTTGCAGTAGTCTGAGCAGCTGCAGCTGACGGGGAAAATTAATACAGCTGGTACCTGTATTAACTTACATGGCTTTAACATATCAAATTGAATTGTTAATTTACAAAACCAACTTAAAATTTTACCATGCTCTCCAGTGAAATCAATGGCAGTTATTACAGAGCTTTTTTCCCAGTTTTAATTTGCTCAAAACAACTAATATTAGGTCCCATTAAACATTATTTAATTTTAAGAAGTACTCTTACTATATAGAAAGCTATATTTAACAGTTTAATATGTAGTTTTGTTAATATATTCTGTCACAACTGGCCCTTTTCGGAAATTCATAATTTGATGTGGCCCAAAGTAAAAATGAGTTTGACACTCGTGGTCTAAATAGTGCAGTGCTAAATATATCAATGTATAATCACTTTATTTTAAGCTTTGGAAGAACTAGGCAAGTTAAGCAACTAATGCTGCCAGTAAAGCTCTAGGTAAATGTCAGGTGTCATAGAAAAGTGTTGTAGATGAAAGAATGATGGGAATTCTTTTGAGTTAAAAGCATAGACCCAAAACCTCTGCCATCTTTTTTTTTGTTGCTTTTAATCACCTTTATTAACATGCTACAAAACAAGTCACAACTCCTTGGTTGTGACTGAAATAAACAGTTTTTTGCTTGAACCGGGGTTTTTGATATTGTGTAATGCTTTTCTTAGTTTTAAACTTGCTCCATCTCTTTTACAAGTATATTCTAAGAAAGACTTCAGTTAATGTCATGTGGGATTTTTCCACCGATAAAAGCAAGTATACCAGACACAAAAGGACAAAGAAACAGGAGCACTCTCCACACATTTGTATCTGAAACAATTCTCAGGGTCACCGTGTAAGCCACATGCTCCATTCCGCTTGAGCAATCAAGCGCTACAATGTTTACCCACTGTAATAATCAATATGCGACATACACAGGGATGCTAACAATGATACCTAAAGACACATTTTGTCAAGCCAGGCTGTAGTTTTCATTTGGACAGATTTTCTTACCAGGTCTGAGATGTGTCAATTTGTAAAGGGCGTAGGATACATGTTCCCAAGCCAGTTACTGATTTTGAGAATGACATTCTTAGATTTACTGTTTAACCCTTTATTGTTTATGGTCAGATAATTTTCTATTGACAATCACAGCTCTGTTCTTCTGTCTAAACTCAAACAATGTACACAGTGGGAGTAAAACTTTGTTAGGATAAATTTAACTTATGTATTCCACTGCTTCTGAATGTACAGCACATTTCTTTTTGTCTTGAAAACCTTGATGTCAACTCACCTTCAGAAAATTAGTACTGTGTTGTGATTCTTGTTTTATTTTGGTAAAATAAGTCTTGAGGCAATGTATGTAGGTAAGAGAAGTTGATGTTTTGAAGGTAATGGTTTTGATCTTTCTTGGGTTATTTTGATTTCTGGCTCAGAGAGCAGAGTGAATCCACAGGTGGTTATGATTTATAGCAGACATAAGTTGAAGTGAGTGATTTCTTTCTGTTTCCATGCTGGGCAGCCAGGTGAAATATGGAGGCAAAATTGAGGAGAAGAACCAGGAATGCAATCCTTTAGATGAAAATAGATATTCTTGGCAAAGCTTGTTGTAAGGAAGATTACTTCAAAGGACACTCAAGATAAGGTTATGGGAGGTACACCAGTGGGAAAAGCAAGGAGACACTTGTTAGACAACAGATTATAACTTGAAATGTAATACAGACAGATCAATTACTGTGGTAGATTCAGGAGAAACCAGGTGCCACTGGAGAGTCTTTAAACGGTGACTTGATGAGCTAATCAGAAACAGGTGAGTTGACAGCTCAGTAGTAGAAGCTCTATTGTCACAGAAAACAACATTACAGGAACAACATGACAACACTGGGTACCTGCTGTGGATTTGTATTACAATAATGCTGCTTTTTATAATGTCTAAACTGGAAAGTTACTCAAAAACTAACATCTCTGCTCGGAGGGTTAAAAAAAATAATAAAAAATTAGAAAAATTAACACTTGTTGGGCAGATGTATAAAGGTGTTTTCTGGTACTGAGGATTTTTGCGAACTTGCACTAGTTTGTTCATGGTACTGAATATGCGACTGGAGACAAAGACCAAACTGCTCCTAAAATAGCTATGCTGAGCAAAAAGCAGCTCTCGGTACTGATGCAAGTTGCCAACATTTAAATGATTCATTATGTAGCCATTTGTGGGGAAGTCTACACATATTTATAGATATTCATGTAAATCACAGCTAGAACAAATTGCTCGACCAGAGCTCTTTGCATAATGTAGATTACAGAGGAAAATTATCACTGGTAGAAGGCTGGTGTTAATTTTGCTGGGAAAGATAAAGTGATGACTGCAACCTGTGGTGCTGCTGTCTGTACAAATAGCTACCGGTCACATTTGTTAACAGTAGGTAAAATTAGGTAGGTAAAATCCCTAATAAATGAACTCTGCATTTGTGTGAGAAATATAAAGTAGCATGTCTTGGCTGTTATGACACAGGTGAGATGGGGAACTTGATGGATGCAGAATGTCAGACAAAACCAGCACATATTAAACACTTTTTTTTAATATGACACACGGTATTGAGCTTGTAGTCCATCTGCTGTCCTTGGACTGGTTTGCTCCTAAATGTATTTAGTGCAAATCAGTGTTATATAAACAGTGCAGAAAGAAAGCAAGAAAATGGATTTTTGAGGAACAATTGAGGAGATTGCTCTGTTTTGTGAAATTTACCCTCAGCCTTTTGTATTAAGCAACCTTTTGATTCAGTTGGTTATCTGAAAAACTGGCCATGTCATTGAGTCATGAGCCTCTTTCTTAAAGTGGATTTATTTAGCAACATGAATAAGAACAACTTGTTATTCATGCAATGCTGAGGTACCTGGGCTACTTGGCAAGAATGTTAAATTGCCCATGGGGAGAGCCAAGCAATCCCCTCACTATGTTTAAGTATTCAAGGTGACTTTACTAGCAGGGTCATTTTAATCGTTTTCTCTCGGCCATTAAACTTTTTCTCTTTTCTCAAGTAGGACTACAGGGCTTTTATAATTTGTCCTTATGAAGACCGGAAAGGTAAATTGGCAGACTAGGCTTCTGGAAAATATTAAAACATCCTTTCACAAGAGGAAGATGAGGCAAGTATAAAAAAAATAAAAATAAAAATTTCAATCAACCTACAATATAAAGAAGGACTTGCTTTTACACAAACTACTCTAGAGTTAAATCCCACAGTCTCTAAGCGTGTGTGTGGGTGCATTAGGTATAAACAAGCACATGAAAGCTGATGGTGGCTGGATGCCAATTAAACTGGGATTAAGGTATTTTCCAGCAACAACATATCTTTTACACATGGAGATTATGTTGTTTTTCTGAAACTGTTTTTCTACAAGAGAACAAATGGGTTGACCAATGAGACATTACAGAAATCGTAATTGCCGTTTGTCTCAGGATGGTAAATGACTCAAGTGTTTGTTTGGTTCATTGCACAGCGAGTGCTTTCTTTGCGAGGACTGACGTGCATGTTGAATTAAGTCAACATTGAGATGAGAGACTGCAGTACAGGAGAGCGGCAGTCCTGTTTAATCTCTTATTACACAGAAGCTAAGATTGAATTTGCTCTGACCATAGATTGACACTAGGGATTTTTGCACAATAGTAGGACATACTTTCCATTCATAACACAAATTCTTTATTTGTGTCTGAATAATTTAGCCAAACTGTCAGAGATTATTTCTGATTTGAGAATGTTGCCTTGAAGTCTGAATTTTCTCCTCTTAAGTGAAAAATATTTGTAATCTATGTTGAATCTAATACATAAAAGTGGGGTTTATTGGTAGTATGCAAATTATTTTTGATAATGGAAACAAAAACTAACAGGCAAAATGATGAAGCTGTTTTGAGGTATTTAATATGTGCAAAATTGTGATTGCAAGTCCTCCTTAATAGAGGCTAAAGCAAATCTGACCTGAAATAGCTTTACTGAACAGATAGTGTCTCTACATTGATGTTTGTCCACATTTAGTAGAAGTGTTGCTGGAAATTAGGACAATACTCACCCATATTTATAACAACATGTATGTTAATATAGATTCCAGCCCGAACAAAATGATTCAGATTCTCAAAGCGCTGCATTATGCATAATCTTAAGTGAGTATGCATAACACATACTCACTTAAGTATGCATTATGCATACTTAAGTGAGGGAAAAAAATTACATTTGCTGAAAACTGGTAGTAATTTTGAAGCTGGATAAGGTTGAGGTTTAGGATGAGCGAGCAGATGATCAGCGGTGCCAGATTCTTTTACTTTTCAAGTGAAACTAACTGGGTAGACCTGAAAATATCTGCTTCTTTTTCATACATATAGTCATAAGTCAGAAAAGTAGATTTATATAAAGGTAAAGGTAATTTTATTTATATAACACATTTTCAGCAACAAGGCAATACAAAGTGATTACCCACCATGTAGCATTTTTATACATTTTAAATCTCTAAATTTCAAGTATTGCATCACTCCACTGTATTTTACAGTCAGAGAGAGAAAGATGTTATTTATCTAATAGTTTACAACGTAGTGATAGTTTCAAAAATATGTAACAAACAAATTTCCATAAAAGTCCTCACTGCAGCGTTAGCAGACATTTATTTATTTATTTATTTAAATTTTTGATCTTCGATCACTTCCGTATCTGCTATTTTGGCTGGAGAGAGGACAAATGAAACCTGATGCAAAAATAGGTGCAAATTGTTCACATCTGTGATTGTTGATAGTGATTGTATTGCTTTAGAAACTACTACTCCTTCTGTGATTTTTGTGGAAATATTATAAACGTTTGCCAGTGGTAAGCTAACATGTTCCAAGTGAAACTGCAGCCTCTAATGCAAAGGTAGAAGTTATGTTTCCTGTCAGCATTGTTTAGTGCTTTATGTGTGAATCAAAGTGGGAAGATGGTGCTTGGCTGCAGTTAATCCCACCCAAAGTGGGCTTGGCATATGAGTGGTGGAGAAATCTGGAGCTGAGGAAAAATGTTGGCCTAAAACAGTGTTAGACAGACTGGGGGTGATTAACAGGCTAAAATGAACAAACTGGACCATATTCAACCACATTGTTTATTTTCAGCTACAAATATGGGAAGGGACATATTCCCACTGTCTTTTGTAATACACTTTAGTTTTGAATAAAGTAAAGTTAAATGATTGTTACAAGACATTTGAAGCAACTCTCCCAATTATTGAAACAACAACCAGGGTTCTACGTACCCAAAAGAAACTGACCCCAACCTTCCCTCTGAGGTTTGGTCTTCTCCTGCTGTCTGCTCTTTTTTCACCTTTAACCTCCCCCAAATTGCAAGCCTCACTCACAACAATATGACAGAGTGCTCTTTATTTGCTCTGCTTGCAAAATTCTGCATATATTGAACAAGTTTAAAGTTTGAATCAAACCTATTTTCACCTCAACATCAAGTTGAATCTCTTGGTGTCTTGTTCTGCAAAGGTGTTCATCATAAATAGGTGAACTGTGTGTAATATCTTAGTTGTTGTAACAGATTGGTCTTCTCAGAAGCAGCCCCCTTTTAGCGCTAGCTGTACACATGAGTGGACTATGTATTTGCAGAGGTAAGCAGCTACTTATTCCACTCTGTAAATTCAGTTTAAATGAACCAAACAAATCGCTAACAGAGTATGCACTCCCAGCTTTATTTTGTTTACCTCCTCATATAGTGATGCATTACACCTCAGTGCCTTTTATTTAAACAGCTTAACAACATGTTGAAACAGTTTTGAAGCCTCCAATCTTTGGCAACAATCCATTCCATCTGCTCCTCCTTGCTCTTTTAATAGGATTCATCAGTGTGATCGCAATCGCGGAAACTCTGCGAGGTGTGTGACATTTCTCTACTGGAGCACAGCCAAGTTGGGGCAGTCTTTTTGAATCTCATCAAACAGCACCCCATGTATTTTACAGCAGCTGCTGGCAGAGCCTCCTGTGATCTCGGCTCACCTTGAAGTGGACTATTCTTCCTGTCCCCTACACTCTGTGTCCCATGCATAATCATCCGACATGAAATTTTAAAAGAACAACTTTCCAAGCTACCACAAATTACCATTTGCCGCCTGTCTTGGTTAATATGTAGAGTCCCGCACTGGGAAGCTCGTTAGGAAATGGACCAACTTTGATTGATTGCTCTGGTTTCCATTCTCATTCATGTAGAAAATTGGCAAGGCTGAATAAAGAACACTTTAAAACAAGGACTGCAGTGTTCCTATGGGACATGAGAGAATTTGTTTGTCTGAATTACTTTGATGGCTTTTTGTTCCTATGTTTGTCTTTTTACACCTTTCACCTAAAGCCAGAGCTTTTAAAATTCTGAAAGAAAAGATAAATGATCTGGCCATGCCTGGACTAGAACAAAAAATGCTTCCTATTTTAAAAAAAAAGAAACTCTATAAAGGGCTTTAAACGCATGCATCCTTACAAATTCTTCTTATCTTTGTGTTTGTCTCTATAACTGATTCTTCTCTCTATAAAGTAGGGTTTTAGTATGATTAATATTTTAGTATAATCACAATTACAAACTTCATTTGTATTTAAACTGATACAAACTGCTCCATTTTCATCTTTCCAAGTTGGCACACAACTTTGCACAGCAATGCAACTGACAAACTGTTGGCCCTTGCTCTGTTTCAGTGCCTCACCTGAACATTGAATGCTGAGAATCAAAACGGTGACCTGTTAGTGAATTTTTAAAACTCCCAAAACATGGTACTGAAAGGACTCTCCATGGTCCTCTTCAGTTTGAAAAGGCAAGAAGCAAAAGGGTTGTTTGGAAACCTTTTGGCAGGAAACAGGAGAAGCTAATGACTGGATGAGCATTCTATGCTGCAAAGTAGTGCCTACAAATTCAAGTAGTACCAACTTTATGTACCATCTTAAAAACAAACGGTGTTCATAAAAACCTTTAAAAACATTACATCAAACATGCTGGAATTAATCCTTAATATTTCTGTTTGATACAATTTATTATGCTGTTATGACTCTGATATGGTAAACTATTTATAGTCTATGGGTAATATTAACATATGCAACATTTATCTTTGTGTTTGTAAGAAAGTTTAATATGCGCTGCACATATTAGTGTTTAAAAACTAGCAGTAATTTATCAGGTTTCAAATTACACACAAAAACAGCTTTTTACAAACAACTGGAGCTGATAAAAGTAGACTTGAACCCAGTCAGAAACAATGACAACATACACAGTTGACTTGAACCAACATAAGCATAGCAACAATTGATCAGGACTGTATATGAATATATTTATGTGAACCATGATCATTTAACAGTTGTGTGGAGCTTGGTTTTAAACAACTGGTCCCACAACCGAATATCATGCTTATCCCTGATATGAACACTTCTATCAAGTTCTAACTTGTCTATTATTCTGCTGCATATTGATCTTATGCAGGTTTGGATTTTGGAAAGAACTCCAACAAAATCTCGACTGCATTTTCCTTTACTTTTTGGGCCGGCTTTTTACTTAACCCAATCATTCTTGTTCTCCTCAGCTTTGGTTTTAACACCCTCACCTGTTTTATTATCCTCGCTTTAACATACCACAGTGAAACGAGAAGTAAGAGAGGCCAGCTTCCTCTGACACTGCATGAGGATGTGGACAGAATGACTTCAGCCATCGCTACTCTTCACCATAACACATAGAGACACACACACATTTCTCCCTGTGCTGTTAATTCCCAGTTCTAGCACACGGTTTCACGGCCATATGGTCTCTTCCTCGCTTCTCTCCTGTCCCACTGGGTAAACAGGCGTCAAAAAACAGCACTGCTCTCAGATGGTTGTTTAGCTCCCGATCTCCCCTAAACAGATCTCTTCGCCTGTCTCATTAGTGTTGAACGTCTCGGTCAATATCTTCACATTAAATTCTCAGCTGCTTGTGTATGCTCATATTCAAAACTGGCATCGGCACTATAGTCTTTCTTTTCTAGTGTTTGCTGTCACCATGTGTGTCCATAGGTTTTAATAAGGCACTATTTTCATGTCTAATGATTATATATATATATGTATAATGTAAAGCATTCATTAATCTAACCCATATGCTTCGTTATCTAACTTGTGAGTGCCATAGAGCCAGCATGCAGGCTTGTTTTGCATTCTACTTATCCTGAGCTTTTTAAATTTTAACTGCCTGTAGACAATTAGTGTTTGTTTCTTTGAAGCAGCCGGTCCTTTTTGTAAGGAAAAAGAAGTGCAAAATAATTCAAATCAATGTCATTTTCTTATTGAACATAATACTAAATTGTTGCAAGATTTATGCAAGTAATACAGAAATGTCACAGAAGTGACACCTTGATAAACTTACCTAATCACATGCTATGCAAGGAGATGATCTGTCTACACTGATGAATATTTACTCACATTGCCCTGCTGAAAGTTTTGAGCAGCTGTCACCTCAGATCTAGCTGACTTGTTTTGTAGAGCAATGAGCCTTTAGCCAAAGATGAACAGGTGATTACAAATGAAAAATTACATATAATACCTGATGTATTATTTTCTAGATTTTGTTTCTTTGTTGTTGTTGTTTTATTTATTTATTTATTTTTATCTGTTACCATGTAGTAGTGATGAAGACTACATGCTGATTATAAATGGGGCCATATTATAATTCACAGCGCAATGCATTATGGCCCCAACCAGCATGTTGTCACACTGGGTAAAACTGGGTTTTGCCCGGGTGAGAAATAACTCCGCATGAGATTAAATATTTTGTGCTGCATAAATCAGTGTGTGCATCTGCCTTCTCAGTTAGTAGGGAAAGAAGCAAGTATGTTACAATGTATAATGCAGCTGAAATCACTCTGCTAGTTCTACAACATACAGGGTAAAGAGAAAAAAAAGGAGACATTTATATTTTAAATATCATCTGGTTTAGTTAAACCTTAGATTTTAGATGGTGTGTACAATCCTTCAGACTGTAAAGGTAGCATTGTTTTCCTTGACTTATTTAAAGATGTGCTACCAATAATAATGGAAGGAGTTTTAGTTTTTCTTTTAAAGAAAAATTTGAAAAAGTGGAGTTTTAAAAAATTCACATCATGTCACATTTCTCTGTGACTAACATCTGTACAGAAAAGAATACAAACCCATCAAATCAATTAATTAAATTTAATTAATTTTTTTTTTTTGGTAATAGTAAGTATAAAACATATTGTTCAGTTCAATGCTTTTGTAGTATACAAAAAGGCTTCCTGCACTGAAGTCACCTCTTTGATATTCAGCACTCTTCAGTTTTCATTTCATGAGTTTCTACATTATCATAATTCAAATAACCATATTTCCTTTTCTGAAAAATGTCCAATATGAAAGCTGATATATGCTGACAGTGTAGTATATACTTCTATTATGAACTTGCATTTATAGTGATGGTTTCATGATCTATTGAAACCTTGTTCCCATGGTTTTGAAAATAAATAAATTCAGGCATCCAGTGTCACACATTTGAACCAACATATGAAGTAAAGGGATAGAAAAATCTTAAAAGAAGCGTTGTAAGTATGGCTAAGAGCATTAAACTTTAAGTTTTTTGTTTTTTTGTTACCAATCTGAAAATTGAGTATTGATTTCTTCCTACCACAGTCAAAACAATTATTTATGCTTTTTGTTTTATGTATTTATGTGTTAATGCCATAACTGCTAGAAATGTCCTTCTTTAAAAATATTTTCTGTGCAATACATTATGTATTATATTTGTTATTATAATACTCGGAACTATCAGAAGCATAATTTGCCATTTTTGTCAACCACCTTGTTTATTTTAAAATGTGCAGTGTTGCCACCCTCTGCACAGGTACTGTCCATTTCCTGGATTAAAGTTTAGGCTTTCAAAATGTTAAAGACTGTAATTTTATTGAACTTCATAGGCAATAAAACTCTTCCAGGCTAAATGGCTCAGCAAATTTACATTCAGGGGAGGTTAACGAGTAATGCGGCGTAATCAGATTACTTTTGATTTACTTAAATTGCAGTAAGTGGCCACCCTGTTTTCTTTCCCTTCCTCTCCACCATTCTTCTTATTCCTTTTTGTGCTTTTCCATCTTAGCCTTCATCCCTTTTTTTTTTGTTTCTTTTCTTCTTTCCTTCTTCTCTGCTGTGTGGCACTGAATGCGGTCCAGTACAATGGTGGTCTCATTACTCAAGCTCTCATGACAAACTAGTCTCGAGGGAGAGCGAGCACACTTTTTAAAAAAGTGCCCTGTCACATTGAGGCACATGATTTGCATTTAGGTAAAAAACCAGCCAGGACTCCTAAATCTTATTTACAAGCAGAGGGAACTCCTTCGTCACTGCACTGTTGGGTCATCAGTTATTGTCAGACCTAATCTTGTTAAACTCGCAATTTTAAACACACACATATCCACGCACATATGCACCGCCGTATCAGTGAAAGCAAACAAAGTGTTTTTGTTTGTAAACAGGTTATAATCTATATGAGGGTACTGGCCATTATCCAGCCTGAAGTGCTTTTTTTTTTGCCAATAATCAGCCTAATGGGTTGTCTGACAAAGTGGACTGATGCTCACACAGTGAGGTGAAGCACTGAATTGTAATTGTATGCATGTACTGCCCGGGCACAAAATATTAATGATATTAGCTTTTATCATAAATAGTTTAAGGCAGGTAAGTGCTTACATGGATGGTGTCGAGAGAATAAGTTGACCATCCACAAACAAATGCATTCAGTTTGCCAGATGGTTTAAATGGGAATCAGAGAAGGAAGAAGGGAAGTTTTTTTTTTTCTTTTTTTTCCAATCAGGCTTGTATATTAAAAGTTCACATCAACACAACAAGCTTTGTGCTGCTACACTTACACACAGTAGTTTGAACATGATATTATATACTAATATAAAAAATTTAATGAATGATTGCAGGACCATTTTAATCATGTGGTGTGTCAGAATTTGGATGGTAATGCTCCTACTGCCAACAAAAATAGTAACATCAAGTGGTATTTGACATGCAGAACAACATTGGGGAAGTTCCAGATTAATTACAACTGCTAGGATGAGGCATATGGGCAGTAGTAAAAAAAATGCAAAACAAAAAAACTAGAAATTGCTAAAGAGCTCGATCTTATCTTGCCAGATGTTTTTTTTGCAGTGTCTAAAAATTGGTTCTACATGAGTTCAAACATAAAAACAAAACAAAACAAAAAAAAAAAACGTTTTGTGCAATATTATGTCCTGTCGTTGCTGAGGGATAAGCATCACTGGGACAAAGGGTCTGAAATTACTGACATTTTTAGTGATGTCACGATATTATTTTTTTTCTCTCTGTACTTCATGATCACCTAGGCATGAAAGTGCTGTGCTATTTACATTTTATGCATCCCACATGTTATCTGAATTAATTATCATGACATTGTTACAACATCTGAGTAGCACATCTGTAATATCTGTAGAATATGTGCCTTTCTAAATTTCAGAAATCATGCTCAAAATATTTTGTGGCTGTGTTTGCTACAATATCAGATGTATAGAAATGGGTTACTGGAACATTGCATTCTTAAAGTAACATGATTTTAGTCCAGTGAAATGAATGTCTGAGGTATCAATATGGCTAAATTGGGATAGTTAAGTTATGTTTTTAATTCCAATCTGAAAATAAAAATGGTTATGTCTGTTGTAATATGTGTCTAAGGCCCTCAATTACTAGTCATCTGAGTTTGATGTGTTAATTAATCGATTCAGTATAGATCTAAAATACACACAGGCTTGACCTGTAATGACTATGTTCACTTTTTAGGTTAAATGAAACAGATCTGTTCAAGCCTTTGAGCTGTGAGTGTCCATAAAGTGCAGCTGCAAATGCTGTGCTACTTGCCTCTGAAGTTTTTCACAGTGGGCTGTAAAAGCTTGTGATCAGCAGTAAAATCTTGCTTGCAGCTATAGATCCTTGGTAGTAATCAGTTTAAAAGTCTTGTGTGGCATAAGGTTAGCCTGTGTTTATATATAGATCTCATTCCGAGGTTTTTCATTTTGTTGTAGATTTTGCAACATGGGAGATCTTTGGTATTTTCACACTTTGTATCAACACTCTTCTGTAGCTTTACAGTGGCGCCTTTTATATATATGGCAACTTTTTGGACACACATATCTTTTGTTTTTCTGTTGATCAAACCCAGTCCAGATTGAAATTATGAGGAACCACAGCTGTTCTTACAACATGTAAAAGACTTTGATATCTGGCAGATGGTTCTTTAATGCACTGTGGCCTTTCAGTTCATCATTTATCTGCTGTCCACTGTGGTCATCAATGCTGCTTTGATATCTTTGTTATATGATTTATTATTTAGCAGCTCTATATATGAACTCAATGATACTATCTCTTGCACTGGTGCTCGTTTCCATAGTAAATCGTCAGCAGTACAAGTATTCACAGTATCTAAAATAAATCACGTAATAGCGTTAAAGTTAATTTGAGTTAAGATTTTTGTTGTGGAAGTATTAGATTTAGCCAACAATAATAAAACTAAAAGTCTGTGTTCATTAATGTTCACTGATGCCAAATATTTAACAAATAGTCACTTTAAATAAAAGTGTACAGTTTTTAGCTTTGTTCCTTATTCCATTTATTTAATCACCTTAAAATTTATTTTTCTGCCTTTTGTTTTTTTCAGTTAATACTTTTGTAAAGATGGTGTTGCGTCCTTTGATCTCTCACAATAAAATCTGATCCTAAATGTCATGGGCTGTATTGGTTTAAAAATGTCTGCAGAATAAATTTTTCTGCAAGTGATGAATGTCCCATTCACATCAGATGAACAGTGTACTACCTGTTGTGTTTGATTGAGTGTAAGTGATCCCCAAATTCTTGAATATGCACAAAACTAGTTGAACATGCAGTATGCTCAGCCTCAGTGCTGGGAAGTATCAGTTAGATTTCAGTCTTTGGTCTTTTGGTGCACGCCTTCAAGTGTCCTTCATGAGTTTAGTATGATGTACAAAACAAAGAAACATCCTTAAAGCCCAGTCATGTGGTTTTTTGCATATATCACTAATATAACAAACTAGAGATGAAGGGTACTGTCTGGGGAATCAAGATTTGACTGAAGCACTGTGTTTCTCATGCTCCACTTCTTCCATAAACTCTCCATTTAATCATGTTTGTCTCTGAGATTTAACCTTTGTTCTTTTTTTTATACCTGAGAGAGTGGTTTTACTTCCAGACTAAATACTTAAACAGTCTAAACTGAGAAAGATCCATCTGGCATCAGTTTTATTTTTTTCATGTTGATCATTTCTGGGCAGCGTTATCTGCATGTATGAGGAACTGCAGTGCAGTTAGAATTATTCCTATCACAATTTCTTTGGATACTTAAAACGGTCAGATTGACTGCTACCTATCAGCTTTAATAATTTCTCTTTATCCCGTCAGTACTTTATTTTAACACTTTTATGGACTTGTTCTTCTGACTAAGCTTAGTCATCGTTGTACTTTTCCGAATTTTGAGCTGTAATACAATACTTAGAAGAAATCCAGATTTTGTTTTGCTTAAAAAAGCTATTTACGGTACATGGATTTTTAAACAATTTTTTTGTCGTTTTGGTGCAGATCAGTTACCGTTGCAACAACAGACAGTTTCTCATTTGTTGCATCTTGTGTTTTGTAATTGTTAGAGATCTCTGGGAACTCGGAGGACATCCCTCTGGTGCGCTGGCGGCAGCAGTGGCTGGAAAATGGCACACTTCTTTTCCACATCCACCATCAGGATGGCAGCGTCAACCTACCTGAACCAACTGAAGACCCGGCCAATGATTCCACGAAAGAAGAGCTGCGCATACTCCACATCTCTGTGATGGTAAACATTTTTATTCAGGAAGCTCACAAGAGTACAATAATGAAAATTTTATTAGACATCTACATCAGAATTTAATGTTTTTACCATAGAAATTGAGACTTTAGGTTGAGCTGAGCAGGAACAGACATATATACTTCAAGTATATAAAACTGAAGAGCTACAACGATGTTGGGTCCTGGATAACACTTTAAGGAAGCCCAGAAATTTGTAAAACATTTCTGTACGCCATTGTTTACTTTGTCCCATTGTTCAGAAATCTCAATATGCACATTTTCTTGTAAAAATGCCTATTAGTCATCACATTTATTCTTTTTTAAAACAAATCAAATACATGTAATTAACTCAGATTCTTTTTTAAGCCTTTGCAATTGAACAATGTAATTTTCAGTCATAAGTACGTTGTCATTCGTCAGCCATGTTGTAAGAAAATGTTTGAATTGGCTCACACATGAACCCTAAAGAAAAATAATTTAAAATGTTTTAAGGCTGGTCTTGTCAGGGAACCTACCAAAACAAATATTAACTCCATTTCAGGGATTGCTCAGAATTCAGGGTCAGATATGTTGCTTTAATTATGTCACCACAGTTTTTGATGTGTCAAAAAATATTGTATCTGATGAAAGATATTTTTACCAAATTTTATTGAACATGTATATATTTGAGCTTGTTTCAGTAATCCTGAAACTGTGTAAGTTTGACAACATTAATAATAAATTCTAGCCTTCACATGATTTTAGGTTTTAAAAGATTGTCAAATAAAATGACTTTATTCCTCTGATGAGTGACGGCAACATTCTGTGGGAAACTGCAGAGTATTGTGAGCACCATTCAGGTGTAGAAATGGCAAATAAGGATAGTTTTCACAACTGAAATTGAAGTAAACTTTACCTTTTTGATGTAAGGGAAACATGAGATTATTATAGAGCGACATGCGTTTATGAAGTACTAAAATCTAGTAGCTGAGTGTAGATTTGTGCATGCACCCACCGTATCAGACCTTATCAGCTCTCTTGGCAGAGTAGGAAATGAATCCTTAGAACTCTCCGTTTCCCCCCTCTTGCCCCGAGGAAATGTATATTTATTAGATCTAAGATATGCCACACCTACTCTCAGTGCCCTTTTCTTGCCCAAAGACATTACAATCAAGCTGTGATGGATGATATATATTTTCAGACATTGAAAGCTTATAATATCTGCATACACAAATGATTAGTCAGCTTTGGAAGATCTTTGCCAGCGGCTACATCTGCTAACAGAAGCAGGGAGGTACGCTTCAACACCTTCAGACCTAATTTAATTCCAACTAGATTTAATTTCAGATGTAGTGACAAATAACTGGCCTGGTTCTGTCCTCTAAATGCTCTACATGCACTAGGAAACGCCCATCTTCTGGACATACGAGAAATGATGGTGAAAACATTTCTTAGTGGGAATATGAGGCACAGTGCTTCTTATCTCATTGACTTTGCTGTAGTCTCACATTTTTTGCTCTCTGCTCTATCTGTATTTCACATCCCATCACCCTCGGGTCGGCGTCTTTGTGGTTCCTTACCTCCTAATTCGTCACCCCCTAAAGCACTGTGGGGGACGGCGGCTCCATAAAGGTGCTTCGATGAAGGTGCAGTAAGGGAAAGATTAGCATGCAAATACAAGCAGACTGTAAGGACAGATGGAAGCTGTGCTACCACTGGGCCGCTCAGGCTGCGCTGCAGCCTGCTGCCCAGCTGGAGACCACGACCTATAAATCCTAAAGCTATGTCACTAGTTTGGCGTCTTGTGGATATGGAAAAAGGTCCTGGGAAGTCTGCATAACAGACTTCCCAGGA
Organism: Brachyrhaphis terrabensis; assembly: GCA_903067065.1. Lineage (NCBI taxonomy): Eukaryota > Metazoa > Chordata > Actinopteri > Cyprinodontiformes > Poeciliidae > Brachyrhaphis > Brachyrhaphis terrabensis. The sequence goes on from CAEGAG010187989.1 coordinate 43,594, forward strand.
AAGTGATTATAGTATTTTCTTTTTTATCACTATGCATCACAAGTCACTATTTGAGCCAAGACTAGTGCTTTTGGACTGACATTTTCCATTTTATGCCTTTGCCACAAAATAAAATTGGGCCTTTGTTCAGGAAAGCAAACTGACAGATCATCAAAATGTCAGCCATATAATTTCTCGCCATATAAAACGTCTTTGTGCTGGAGTACAGTAACTAAAGCAGGTTGATTTAATCAAATCAATCATTCTGTCAATCTGTTAGTCTTTTCTTTATAAACCAACTTGCAGCATTGAATAAATCATATAAATGCGGAAGAAAAAACATCTTATCAGTTTATAATTTTGACAGCTTATGGAAATGGAGGAAAGTTCTCTTTTGATTATATGGTACTACTGTTCTTCTGATGGCAGAAGTTCAAAAAGTTTACTGGACGGTGTCCAGAGACTTTGAAAATATTCTGGTCTAGTTTCTTGAGCAGCTCTGACACAGATCCTGAAAAGAGGGTCGGGATATTCCAATTACATTTTCATGTCCCTTCACTGTTCTCTGTCAGGTTCTGATTGTCTGCTTCAAATTACTCAGAAAGTGCCCATTTATGATCACAATCGTGTTTTTTGGACCAGATAAATTCATCAGATTTCTATACTCTGATAAATTTACTTGTATTGACTCTCTACTCTGTGATTGTTGATGCTGAGGGGTGTTTGCTTAGGTCATGGTCTCTTGAACTTCATATCATCTCTTTTTTTTTTTGTCTTCCCACATTGCTGTCTGTACAAGCCCTCTAGATATTAGACTTTCTCACTGTATATTGATGCATCATTTCCAAGAAAGAGTCCCACTATTGTGGTATAATTTAACATATGTTTAAATAGAAAAGAAATAAAATGAAAAATATGTTGCTCTCTGTTTTTACATCATCAGACTTACTGAATTTTGGACAGTCTTGCAGGATCCACAACACAGAAATGTGGTCTCTCTGAGCATTTTGAGTAGCACTGTACCAAAAAAGAAAAGAAAAAAAGAGGAAAAAAATATCTCAGCTAATCTCTTACATAGAATGGCAGAACCCAAAGTGACACAATGAAGTTACTTCTTTTGGCTGATGTACATTATTCAAAGGTGTCAAAATGAATAAAATGTCAAATCTAAAAAAATAATCATGAAAATATTACAATACATTATTCATCATTTCTACATTCTTGGATCAGTCAATCAGTAAATCATTGAGTACTTCCAAACTTACTGATGAAGTATTAAAAGCATGGAGACTATCTCTAGATCTTGAATGGAAATATCGTGGGTCTGTACAATCTGTCTGATCTGGCATCCTGGCTGTCATAACACTATTCGTAAATATCGCTTGAATCAGATGCCCAGGATTTTAAGACTCTGAGGCAAGCCAGCCTCGTCACCGGCCAAATTTGGACGGGGGGGAGATTAGGTTCAATGGACTGCACAGAAGTCTAATTCTGAGGCCAGAAAAACAGTTCTAATTGACTACTTTGGACAATTTGTAATATTACTCAGTGAATTAGGTTAATAATCATTTAGTTAATTTGAATTAATGAACCTGCAGTGCATTTCTGCGGATGAGTCCTCTTTGAGATGTTTTGCTTTGTGGTTGGACCGGTGCTCTTACATGGTTCAAAGCTTCTCCACTCGGAGTCGCATCAACAAGGTGACCACAGTGTCCTCCACCAGCTGCAGCCGGTCATCAATAATAGATGACTAACCTTGTGTATGTCTGTACCAACACCAGGTGAGACAGAGACAGTTCAAACACACAATCTACTTTAACTAGAACTCTGCAGGAATCGTACATTTATAAAATAAAACCTAAAACTTTTTCATACTGGGACCACAAAAAAGAGAAAAGACTATATTTTAATCTGCAATGTTTTCTTCTGCAGCGTGATTGGTTTATCTACTGAGACTCATAAACTGCATTGTATCTCGGCTGTGCACATTTCTCCCTTTTTAATTTACAAATTTTAATCAGCTGCTGTTTTGCTACAGGGTCTCAATGGATCAATCCAATCAGCACATAAAGTATGGAGGCATCCAAACCGAGTCAATTACATTATATGATTGCCTAATATTTTTAAGCTTCAGGCTAGATTTGACGTGTCCCTCCAGCCCCCCGACTCTGTTTTAGCTCTATTGTTTTTTTTCCTTGGAGGCCATAAAATCATGTTGTTGTTTTGTAGCAGCAGCATAGTGCTACAAAACAACAAGCTGAAATGTGGTTATCCAAACGTGAAAACTTTCTAGATGAAGGAATGGAGTACCTGTTGTTGCTTTTCTTTTTAAATGTCCGTTTATGATCATCTACACTATGAAACAAAAAATAGATACATTTAAGTGATATTTGTGGCTACAATAGCAAGTCCAATAAACGCGTGAGATTTTCCCTTGTCAGTTTTTTTCCTGGTAGGCCTGCGATGTATTAATGCACATGATTCCTGTATTCTATTTTGTTGTTCAGTTTGAAAGATATGAAAACCAAACAAGCTCTGGTTTGTAGAATCAGCTCCAACTGAAGATGCATATAGCTCAAGTTTTCTACTTCTAAACATTTCAGTATTAAATGGCCTGGGAGCAGATGGATTACATTCATCGTGTAAAGCACTTTGATTCTTCTAGTTGCTGAAATGTGCAACTTGCCTTGTGACGCCTTACATACATCAATTAAGGAATTTCTCCGATTTTCTGTGACAGAGTTTTCAAAGATGATCAGCTTACATTTTAGTTCTGTACTCTAGTTCTCCTTTGTGGGGTTTTTTTCCAGAAAAAACCCTGGTAAGACCGTGATAGGAGATTTGCAAAAGAAATCAAAGTCATACAGTCTTTTAGAGAAACAAAAACAATATCATGCCAGAGGCCAGTAGGTTATGATGTATTGCTTTATCTGAGTTTTTGTTAGCTTGTACTAATAATATTTCTAAGAGCATGACTGAATATCATTTTTGTAAGTAATATTTTATTAAAGTCACTATATATTTCTCCTTGGTCCATACAAATGCACTCACTATTGTGAATCGACTTTATGTTCAAGTATCTGATCTTACAATATTGTCTTTCGACCCATGTGATACATTATTATATTAATGAAAATTTGGACCAGTATCGATATCTTATATCAATATTGCTCTTGTGTCCGATAACTGATTTTACCATATATGTTGATATGTAAATTTTTTCTCTATCCTTTAAATATGTAAAACATCACTGAAGCTGACATCACTTAAAAAAAAACTTAAGAGAACAATTTACAACTCTAAAATATGTTGGTTCTTTAAGAACACATACTGATGTCACCCACATTTTGTAAGAGAAAATAGTTATTGTGACACTGCTTAGATCTTAGGATTTTGACTTTGCAACCTTCCTAAACCATGCATTAATCACATTGATTGTGTAAACCTTCAATCAATGTAGCCCTCCCCACTTGTAAAGCAGTAGCATCTGATGAAAATCAGCACCCAGAGGTGCTCTGTGAGCAACGTAGCAAAACGTGGTTTTGAAAGTCTGCAGAGTGAGACAAACCAATCTATAGCTTCCCATTGAGACTTAAGGAAGACTCGGTCCACCAGTTTTGTATGTAGTCCTGCTAAATCTCTGGTGTAGATATGTTTTTCTGTGAGGAATACAAACAAATAATATAAAGAAAGACAGCATTCCATTATATTGTCATTGATACTTTTATTGATAAATTACCATGTACTGTATGAGTTACTTGTAAAAAAGGCTTTTTTGTTTGACTATATACATTTAAAGTTAATTATAGTTTAAGGAGCTGCCTAGTTGATTTACAATAAACTGAAAAGGGTGAAAATGTAGATTTTGAAATATCCATGTTTACATCATCATTTGTAAACTAATCTGCTGCTAACTTGTTTACATTAACAACATTGCATGATGTAGTTTTACTTTAAATTTAAAGATATTCCTGAAATGTCAGCATTTGGAACATTTCTTTTCTTTGTAAGTCTCATATCAGAGTTTTGTTATCCGAGTTCATTGTTGACACGGCAGAGCCATTTTTCATTTCCTTGCTATTTACAGTCGCACTGCACAAATTAAACAAGAACAACAAACTATCAGCCATAGAAACACAAAGCGCCACAACTCAGAGGAAAAGTTAGTCTGACACAAAGTGACGTCAACATCAGTTAATTTCCGCTCTGAGCTGAGATTTCACCAGTGGTCTTAAAAAAACAACCAGCAAGCTTATAATGAACCACACTTGCGTAGGAGCTGGATTGTTATATGCTGCTTGGGCTGTTCATGAATATTATTAAAATGTAAAAGATGCCAGACTTGTTTTCTCCTAAAAGGAAAATCAATTCTTCATTTTTATAACCAATTTAATTTCATATATAGAACCCCCTTCAATCCTAACTTTTGAGAATTAGCAATTTTGCCCTCTTGATGTTTTCTAATATTGAAGCTGCTGTCTCACTGTGGTTACTCTCACCTCTGAGGAACAAAAGGTCAAATCTCAAGAGCCAATTGCATTTAATCAATAAATGTTAATGGGGTTAAATAAGACATTCATGGAGTTCTTCAGTGACATAAACACATTTGTTTACCAGCACTAGAAGCACATCTGTGTTAAAGTTGCAAACTCAGGAATTAAATGTGTCAAACTTGTTGCTCAGATGCAAATTCATCACAATCTTCACAACTTGCTTTTTCAGGGATTTCTCAGAATTCAGGGAACCAGGGTTTGGCAAAAGAATGTAAGCAGTTTCTAACTTAATTGCAGAGGATGGCTCTCTTGATTTATTCTTTCAGCATATTTTCTTGGTTTTGGAGAACGAAACTGTCAAGTCTAAGTTAATGTCTAGATTTTGTAATCGTATCATCCGACCCTCAGCATTAAAAATCTCCCCGCAGTCATTGTCTGGTGTGGATGAAATTGGCTTGCTTGATTTGATTGATTGACGTACTTTATTAAACCCACATCAGAAACATTCACGTGTTACAGCAACAAAAATAGAAATACCAAAAGCAAATAAAGTTACAGTAAACACAATATAAGGTGCTCCAGGTCTGTTGACCTTCCGATTCGGCCTTAGATAAGCCAAAGACAATGGATGGATGGAAAGAAAATTAGAAATAGTTTTTTTTAATACTCAAATATTATTACTGAATTGAAGAAGCTATTTGTGTGGTTAAAAATAGTTGCTTCAGTTTATTAAACTCATTCTTTTTAAGCTAGTGAGGAGAAAAACATCCCATCTTATTATTTTGGGCACCATGTTTTCCGGGAACAAGACTTCCTCTCTTTTCACAATTCTGCAATCAGTGTGGTTGTTAATGTTAATAATAACCATACATCATATAGTTTTACAGAGTTCATGCGCTATTAATGTCCTAGCATTCTATTATACGTTTCTAACTTTTAGTAGAATTTGTGCAAACATCATGTGTTGCTGACTCATTAACCAAATACATTAGTGACACATTTACAAGTATAAAAATAACTTTTTGATTAGTAGTTGAAACGTTAAATGTTTGTAGCAATACCACATTCAGAACATAAATGTAACCAGACTAGTGTGTGTTTATGTGACACTGTGACTTGTGCAGAAAGTATAAATAGGAAGTGAAATAAAAACATACAATAAAAAATAGAGAATTGTCATATGAAAATCTATAAATATGAAGCAAAAGTTGAATCTGAGACGTCGTGCTGTAAGGCATCGGTTTAATTAGCACACCACTGTGCTATTCTGTTGCTCAAGATTGTATTATCATTTATAGTTTTAGCCCACGTTACAGTGGATAACAACAAACATCAAAATGACTGCAGGAATGTTTCCTTCTTTCTCTTGTAGGAGTGCAGCATGTAAATGTGGGGAAAAGGGCATTTATTTAGCTCGACAGCTTTGTTACCAAACAGTTTTGTCTGAAGGCAACAAGAATATTCTGCAACTGGTTTATTCATTCCTGCATAACTACTCAGTCCAATGTACCAGGAGGACAAACACCTTAATGGCAGGATGACTAATACTAAACCATTTCTGTTACTTCACTAATGTAAATGTTTGTGATTCTGCCCATTTTTCCCTTATTTAGCAAGTTTAATTATCAATTTTATTTCACACGACTAACTATAACTGCTATTTTACTTTTCACTATGTATTAGTACACATTTGGTTTGTAAGCAAATTGATCCTTAGAGCAAATTGAACTACTTGCATTATATTTTCCTTGCACTGCTTGCAGACCTTTTTTTATTTCTTCATTCATCTGATGTATGGAGCAGCTTCACTCATTCCAGGAAAATACCCCACTTTTGGCTACAAATCAGGGATTAATTGTAACCGATTTTTGTCATTGCAATATTTGCCAATAATATTGCCAATGCACGGTCTTCTAAAATTATGCACTCTCTCTCTGTAGCTGTGTTTCTGAAGTCAACTAAACGCATTAGCAATGAATGCAGCTAAAATCTTTCCGTTGACAATGTAGAGAGTCAATTGCAAAAATCTGCATCCTGATGTGGTGATTTGATGAGTTAAAAGCCAAACCTGTGATGGATGTTTTAAAGAATGCAACCACTCATTGGCAGGCATTACTGACCGGGGAGTCTCTTTGATTTCCTGTCAGAATCTCTGTTACTTGTGCATTTAAAGTTGCTGCTCCCCTCTTTGGTGTCATCTCACCTCCTGTCTAAAAGTAACATGATGCGTCATTAACATCTTCCATTCTAAAAGTATTATCACATATGGTTTACATATTTCTAATATATATACTATATCAGTTTTTATAGACTCATGGAACTGAATTTGTTTCTTTTAAACATTTTGTGGGGACAGTCAAGTGAGTTTTGATTAGTTTAATTTGCATATTCAATTTAAGTGTGAACAAAGTAATTTGCATGGGTCAAATTGGTATAACCATGTATCAAAATACCACTAGTTAAGTGGACTAGGCCAAAGAATGACACCCATTTAAGTATAGGACTTAGATCTACATGGGCTCTTCTCTTTGAAATTTTGTTTTGAACTTTTGTCCCTTTTGTATGAGCCGGAACTACCTCCTGTGGTTTATATTCTTCAAAGTTTGCTACTCACCACCTGCTCTCTGTTCCTAATTTTCACATCACTTTCGTGATCACCCTCAAAGCCATTTAAACCTTCTGTTTTCTGCTCCTCCAACTGACTTCCCTACTTCTGTCCCCATTCCCACTGCTTTACTTCTCATTAGACCTGTTAAAGATCTTTAAGTATTGTGCCCTTACTTTGCAAGCTAAAGCACGCCCCTGTTTGTTTATAGGAATCCTAATCTTATTAAATAGATTTAAATATATTACATGATCTGTAAATGTCTTTCAACCACTTTGAGTTTTCACAGTGACATATGCAACCATAACACAGTTCACATTAATATCTCATCACCACAAAGAGTCTGGTTTTATGCTGTATTAGCTTCAATCAAATACACCAAATTGAATCAAATGATGTAAGCCAGTCCTCTCATTAATTCTCATTTCCAGTGCAGGAAACCTTGTGGAAAGTGTGTGAAATAGACTTTTGACTTTTACGTTTGTTCAATGTCAAAAATCAGCACCAGAACATAAAAAAATTGTAATTTATTGATGGCACACTGACAAAAAAACTTAGACATCACCCTTGAAATTAATTACAGTAATACCAAATCAGGGATTCAGTATTTGAACTATATGACTTGATATGAAACTTTATCAGCCTGGTAGAAAGATCAAATTTGATATATTCTGAGAGACAACCTTCCTCTTGCTCTCTTGTAGCTGATGGATAGTGAAGATGTTTCTGTCTTCCTGATTTTCAATGCCTAACATCCGCAAACTAAGTGACAGATTGATAGCTCAGCTCTAATACAATGTCTGCTCTGTCAGATTGAGGAAGGCCATTTCTTGCCTTCTCCATTCTGGACTTGCATGACAGCAGTGCAAGTCATAAGGAGCGCTGGTGCCATTACAACATCATCCCCTTCCGCTAGTAAGTGGATTATGGGGTTGGAGCGCAGGCATGCCTTGATGTGTGGTTTAGTTTTATTGGCAGTATAAGAGAACACAGCCCACTTAGTCCCCACTTTGATTTCAACTAATGTTGACATTAAACTGTTTTTTTTCCATACTGTCTGTATTTTCCGCCTCTGTTCAAGGGTGCTAATGCGGGTTGATGGTTTTGAATTGCATTTGTCACTGAGGTTTATTTGATTGAGAACCTTTTGAGGTACTTGACATTTGGCTTCCTATTCTAGTTTAGTCAAGGAGGAATAACGTGGTGGATGTGCTTAATGGTAAACCTTAGCTTAATAACTATTGATATTTTCACCTCTGAACTTTTGAAAAATCCTAAAACTTGCCTTTTAGAACTATCTGTCATCAATATGCTAATGAAAGTATTTCTCTGGCTTTAAAGTCTTCCTTTAAAAAGCATTTTACTAATGGAAGGTAATTATCAAGATTATTTGAATGATGTCATGACAATTATCATTATGTAATTTCATTAGTGCAGCAAAATTGTAAGTTACTGATACAGTCAAGTGGATTAGAAAACTCGGGATTCAAAATTCTTACAGCCTAAAATTTTAAGGCAGTACATTTTGATTGAGTTACAAAAATGTAGGAATCAAAGTTTTTCTTTTGTGCAGCAGACATAAAAGAAAAACTTAAATAGTTAAGTTGATGTTCTAAACGTAAAAACTTAAAAATTATAAGTTCGTTGCCTTATAATTTTGAGTTGTGCCAATTTTTCCTTTTATTTTTTTACACTGTTGTTAATCAATAATTATATAATAATACTAGAAAATTTCTGAAGAAATTTAAACGGGGCCTGCCAAAGTGTGCATCAATGTTAACGTAAGCTACAATGTACTAAATAGCATGTGGAGAGTCACAAGCATGTTGAGCAACATGGAATTATTCAATTCAGACTGTTAAAATTAGCGTATAAGCTAAAATTAGACAAAATGCTGCCATTGAACATTCAACGCAAAAGTAAAAATCTGATTTATACTTCATGGCAGATCGTTACTAGAAAAAACCCACTCATCTCTTAGCACCGAATTAATAGCAAGTAGTATTATTGTTTATAAAACATATGCTCTTTTGACATACTGCTTATTTGCTTAGACACAAGAAATTTACAGTTGGTAAAATTTGCGTTGGTAAAAATCAGATGTACCCCGCCTCTTGCCTGAAATGTTGCTGGACCAGCACCTCTCCTGATCCCAGTAGGGACAAGGTTGTACAGAAAATGGATGGATGGATGGAAAATCAGATGTTTACTTCGTGGCACTTGGTTACCAGAAAATGCGCTCATCTCTTAGCAACCGATTAACAACAAATATTGTTATTGTTCAAAAAACATAAGATTTCTTCTGTTCTTGTGAAATACTACTTAACAAGAATTGTGCAGTTGATGAATTTGGCAGAAAGGTGAAAATATTTTTTTGTGTGTGTGTCATTGGTGGTAAATATATTATAAAACAGACATTATACACAAAAGTGAAATTCTAATTTATACTTTGTTACAGTTGCCTAATAGAAAACGCGCTCATCTCTTAGCAACAGATTAACAACAAATATTGTTATTGTTCAAAAACCATAGGACTTCTTCTGCTCTTTTGAAATATTACTTATTTTATGCTACTGAACAAGAACTGTGCAGTTGGTGAATTTTTCATAAAAGTGAAAATATTTCTTTTTTTTTTTTTTTTTTGCCATTGGTAAATTTTGCAGAAGTAAAAATTTGATGTTTACTTTGTGGATCTTGGTTCCCAGAAAATGTGCTCATTTCTTAGCAACAGATTAACAAATGTTATTGTTCAAAAAACATAAAATTTCTTCTGTTGCTATGGTAATTAATCCTCTATAAAATCCTCTATGGAATTGTCATGTGTGAGTGAGACACACATGAGGGGGAGACAAAATTATATCTCTGTTTTGAGCAGCCTGAAGTGATTTTCTTTGGTCAAATCGGATTTTTTTGCGGGCCCGTTCACACTGCCGCACATATGCGGACTGTATGTGTTCTTCATTCTGAACAGGCAAACGACCTGAAAGTGTCCCGCATGTGCAGTAGAGGGCGCAATAGCGTCAACGTTCGCGGTGTTCTGCCAACCACCATAAAAAGAAATGCTCATTGTTTGCAGAAGTAAACATGTAGGCTAACGGTGGAGCATAACTTTCACATTTAAAGTTGTTCTCTGACTGGAGCAGCATAACTTAATCCTCATATAGTCTGTCGTAGTTGTTGTTTTCCTTCCCCAGAATAATGAGATTTGTTGAGTATCAGTGATGTTCATTTCGGAGGTATACGACCTGAACGTTAGGTCGCAATTGAATCTGATACATATTGAATATGGGTTGCATTCGAAAAGAATCCGACCTGTGCTGTTCAGACTGTCATGAAAAGATCGGATATAGGTCGCATTACATAAAAAAAAATCGGAATTGGGTCACTTCAGGCTGCAGTGTGAACGAAGGAATAATTAAAGACTCAAATTCAAAAGCTGACAAAAGCAGGATTTCATGAAACTTCTTATATGCTTGTTTGAAGACAAACTGATTGCTCAGTTTCTGATAAACCACTGCAGTCATATCAGCTACTACATTATTTTAACATAATCACCTTGCCATCAACAATGACAAGTGTTAAATCCAAACCTTCCAGATGTTGCCAAATAATAAAGACTCCGATCATCTTCAGGCTCTAATTTGGAATTTCTTTACACTCATGACTCTCTGAAATGGATTATTTTTCACAGATATGCATCAGTTTCAATTAGTGCAGACACTTGAATATGTCACAACACAGGTGTGGACTTCCATAATGATGTTTTTAGCGAATAGACTATATACGTTTTTAATTGTATGCTATCAAATTAAATACATTCAAATATCCTCAATGGTCATTTGGTGATTTCCTTCAAATAAACTGGAATCAATCATGCTATGTAGAGTTGGCTAGGGTTGTTCTCTTCATCTAATCCCTTTGTGACTCCTTGATGTTTAGATCAGGGCTTTGTGGGAGGCTTACCATCTGTTACTCCAGTCCTTTTTTCTGTCACAGAGGGCACCTTTTAGGATTGTATCTGTACGTTTGGTATCATTTCATACTGTTGGATAAGTTGGAAACAACTAAAATTGTTTACTGAAAGCAATGTTTAATTTGTAACATAAAAGTTTTGATTTCATGTGCTTTTAAGGCAAACTACAAAATGTCTTATTATTTTAATTTATAGCAAAGTAATTTTATTCTTCAATATTACTTCAAATATATTTCATTCTATAAATTAAATTGTTTTTATTGTATTTTTGCAAATGCCTTGAGTATGTGATCAAAATTTAGTGTGTTCTCAGTCAATTTTAAAACCTATAGCAGGTGTTGGTTTTGTGTTGGCTGCTTACGTGTTATTGATTAATTATACTGTAAAGACAAATTTTTGCTTTAGTTTGAGCAAATCTTGGCTCACACTATTTATTTAGATAGCATGCTGATGTTATCGGAAAATCAGCAATGTACAAAATGTTGTGAAAGACACTAAGAGCGTTGCAAACAGATCTTTTAAATGTTGCTATAAAGGTAAAAAGCTGTTTTGGGACTAAGTCTTAAGGCTTACAGCCTTTGCTTTTGGTATTACTTTTGACACACAGACAAATGTGCTTTGCTGCTTAGCCGTCCATTATGCTTTGTAACTTGTTTCAGGCATTACCGTATATTTACAAATGTGACATTCAGATTTCTGACCTCATTTAAATAGAGCATTGTTTGGATTATGATGTTTGCATGGGTTTGGTATTATATATCAGTAATCCAGGTTTACATGTTACAGTGGGCTGTCAAGTTAATAACTAAGGTCCACATTACTTTCTCTACATCAGAAAAAATTTTGTGTTGATTCAAGGTGGTTATTAAACTCGTATCCCTTGAAACTTCGAACATGTAGCTTAGAAATTTGTAGCTTTTTTACCCGTAAATATCCTGGTCAGCACCAACTTTCTCTCATCCTGTAAGCAACCTTTGAAACTAACAGTGTGTTTTATGAGTTTCTTATAAGTTACTTTGGTTGGATGTATAGTGCAATTGATTACTAAAAATATCCCAGAAATGCCACTAAAGGATCAAACTATAAAACTCATCAAACTATTTTACATTTGCCCTGCAGATCAATGTTCTATAAAGATATGCTACTTTTTGTTAATAGTTCTCCACTCATCTGATGCAGTAGTATAAGCAGTTTGATCACCACTGACTTTTGAACCTTTGACATTTATGCAAGTTTTGCTATATAACGCAATAATAAAAGTTGAAATAACATTTATAGAAATTAATCTCATGCAACAGTATGCTGAATGACAAATGTTTAGTGTGGCTCCAACTGCTGGCAAGTTTCAGATTCTAGCATATCATTATTTGACCTTTGGGGACACTCAGAGGTTGGTGATAACATACCCAGCTGGTCAAATGATCCCTAAATATGAAGGGGAAATTAAATGAGATGGGATATCACAGCTAAAGTCATATACACTATTCTGAATTCTGTAAAATCTATATCCTTGATCCCAGCATAACCACACTATACAAACTACATCTCCTTTTAAAAACAACCCACATACTTTAAAAATGTGACACGACTGGATGATTCTCGCTTCTTAATGTGTTTTTCCGTACAGCAGCCTACACTGCAAAATGAGTCATTTTGATGATGTGTCACATACAGTATTTTATTCAGTGACTGCAAATCAGTAATGAAGAATTAATTGATGGAGGCTAATGTGTGTATTTCAAATGCACTTCTCTATATGAACTATACCTCTTTTCAATAACGAATTCTAATACATCTTTTGATTCATACTGATTAATGCAAAGAAAAGAGTTCTATTTAATTTAATTGAACTGATCCATTGCAAATAACTTTGTATTGCGTAGCTTTACATATTCTCTAAATTAAGTCTTTTTAGAGAGAAAAATGCAGTTTCTTTGTGTGCTATGTTTTTTGTTTTTTTTCACAGAGCAATTTTAGTTGGAGTGTAGTAATTGTTTTCAGTGAATGTCGATAGGGGTCATTATCAGTGACTTGCAGAGAGCTGAACATTTAATTATTGCAAACCAAATGACTCGAGTCTCCTTTCTGACCAGTCTGTATGCAGATTTACTGCATAAGTGGCCCATATCATAGTCATTTGTTAATGTCCTTGACAGGGCAGATTAAGCAAACAACACATGCAAATAGGCCTCTCCTTTTGCAATTTTAAATGAATATAAGTAATGGAAATTCATATTTATTCAAGCTTAGCATTTAATATATTTGGGCAAAAGGATCTTTTATGGAAATTACTGATTAAAACCCAAGTTTGCATGATCCATCCGTCCATAATTTGCTTTTAAAGGGGCAGTATGTATTTTCCAGACACATAGTGCCAATCAGGTAACTGTTACCTTCAATTGTTGCAGCGCTTTTGGCCTCCACCTCCCCCAAATGTTTGCCATAGGTTTATTCAAGAAATCCCAAACATGCATAAAAGAAGCAAAGCCACACTTCAGATATGATTTTGATGAGGGACCGACATAATAACATGATACAAAGCTAAAAAAGTTGATTTCTCATAATACCCCCTTTAATTATCTGATTTGGTAACTTTTTAATTTAATTCCTTGTAAATTAGTTTCACTTAATCCTGGTTATTATTTTCTGATCAAGCTATTACTCCTTTTTTTTTAATCAAGCTTGTAATGGTTTGCTTAATTTTTTCTGTTGCTTTCTGAAATAATGAAAAAGTGCTATTAGATAATTTTCTTATACATGCTAATTCATTTCTTTTTGCTAAGAAATACAATCGGTGACAGCAATTCGGACACTTATTTATGAAGAAAAAGTCGCTGAGAGATAGTTGAACCAAGTTTTACTTTCTGTGTCTTATGTAACTTGCAACTAAAAAAGCAAAAAAACATAAGTCAGAGAAATGTGACTCCTTCTAGGTTTTCTCCAGAGCCTGCGCTGCATGTAGGATCAGTGGGGGGCTTTTCAGAGAATGTTATGCACAAATTAAGACATTACAATAGCCCAGCCTAAAAGTCAGAAGTTTTAGCATTTAGCCAAAGAGAGAACTCATGTGGTTTGTTTGCTCGATAATTTCTGCATTTCTGCTGTAAGGGATTCATTCCCTTCTTTAAAAATACATCAGTCTCCAGTGGCAAATTGCTGCTGTCTGATTCTCCATACTGTCACCTTGACATTTTCATAACTCTGTTTGACATTTTCCAAATTGCACAATGTATCTCATTTTTATTCATTTAGTAGCCCTGCTGCTAGCATCAAACTAGGCATGCATAAGAGGTAAACTGCACATGCTGAACAGGTAATGTTATGCCCTTAAGACATACCTTTAGTCCCATGCTTCATGTTTCTACTCCACATCGTCATTTAAATAACCTTAAACATGCAAATAATGGCATTAGAAACAGAATAGGTCAATGTATTTGACGAACCGTCTTCCCTATATTCAACAAAGATATTATTAAGCTGACAATTGCTCTTGCATTCTCTTGTGTTTCCAAAGGCGGTGCTTTTGACCTGTCTTGACTTTGATCCATATCCTGCTTCTTGACAGGATTTTTTTGACTCTAGACTCGCCGTTTCAGAGCTCTCTTTTACTCTTCCCTGCCGCTGCCTCACTCCCTCCTCAGTTTCTGTCTGATTCAGTTTCTGTCCTCTCTACTAGCCTGTCCTCGGGGCAAGCTCATCGCCCTTCATCTGTCCATCTTGTACCATCTCTCAGCCCTCTGTGGGTGTAGATGTCGCCATATCCCCTTACCCCGTGGAGTGTCTCACAAGCCATTAAGTCAGAGAGGAAAAAATCCAAATGGAAGTGTTCTTGTGACCTGACCCAATCATTTGCTATCAGTCCTCTCTACACTACATATATGGAATGAGCTAATATATACCATTGCAGATTATGTTCATATTTCCACAGTTGGCAGCACTGTTGCTTTGTAAAAATAAGGACCAAGATTCAAATTCCAGCCTCTGGTCTTTCTGCATGGAGTTTTGCAGATTCTCCCTGCGCATTTGTAAATTTGTTCTGGGTATGGCAGCTTCCTCCCATAGTCCAAAATTATGATGGCTAGGTTAATTGGTCTTTCTAAAAAACCCTTAGGACAAAAACAAAAGAAACAAAAAACACATGCACACATATACTTGTCTCTGCGTTGCTATATGATGGATTGCATGTACTCCCCTCTCTCGCCCAATGACCGCTGGAATATACATACCCATGATCCCGCAAGGATAAGCCATAGACGATAGAATAATTAAGTCAAGTATCCAGTTGACATTATTTTCTGTTATGTCAACTAGTAACTTTGTTTTCCCTTTTGTATTTTGCTTTCTTCATAGATACTACACTCTGTCTATCTACGATACCTTTGTAAAGGAGAGCATCAGCTGAGATAAGGCAGCCAACAACTAAACATTCTCCCTCTCCTGTTAACTTTTAACTTCTTTTGCTTTTCAATTGGAATGTATGGGTGGTATGATTCCTGGATAATTCAGCTTGCAAAACATTTTTATAAGGATTAAAGTCAATTGATCGTAGGATTGTTGAAATAATTATCTTCTGCATCCTGAAAGTGTCTGAGGAACTGTAGTGGAAATTTGTTTTAATAAGTCTTTCCTTTTTTTCTAAATTACAATTAGTTTTGATCGTATTGTTTTTGTTGGTGTTAGAAAAAAAAAGAAGCAAATACAAAAAACTTAGTTTGATATTGCACATTGTTACTGTTGTAGTAAAATAACTTTATGAGTCATTTGTTCATGAATCTACCCCTGGTGTCAAGCTGACAAACATAAGCATGATTATGATGATCTACCTTACCCAACACTGTTGCTTTTAAAGCTGTAGGTGCTGGTTTATTATTTATGTCATTGGTCAAGGCATTTTTGGCTGCTGATGTCTTTCACTTGTTCCTGTTTTGGTAAACATCATTTCAAAAGTTATGTACTGTAGTGTCTGTGTTTAAAAGTAGAGTAATAAGAATCTGAACTATGATCTGGTAAAACATTTTCTGCTTTATTCATTAAATTGTAGCTGGAATCTTTTAGCAAACCATGGCTTCAGTTCTCTGAGTTTGACTTTGAACTATTTTTGCCTTGGCTGGATTTTCTGACTATGTTCCCACTGTTTTCTTCTCCCCTCCCCTGGTTTTCTGTCCCTGCTCCAAACTCTCCCCTTTCCTCCCATCAGGGTGGGATGATCGCCCTTCTGCTGTCCGTCCTGTGCCTCGTCCTGATCCTGTACACCCGCAGGCGCTGGTGTAAGAGACGCCGCATCCCTCAGCCCCAAAAGAGTGCCAGCGCTGAGGCGGCTAATGAGATACACTACATCCCATCAGTGCTGATGGGAGGCCAAGCACGGGAAAGTCTAAGGAACTCCAGGGGTCAGGGGCCAAACTCTGGTGGCACCCTCAGCATCCGGGAGACACCAATTTTAGACGGGTACATGCAGAGCAGGTTCAGATATGACTAGGAGGGACTTATTTTAGAATCTAAGGCTGATAAGAAAAGGTTCTAGAGACATGTCACTTTGGAAATCTAAAGTTAAGCCAATATATTATAGCGGTAACTGAATTCAGTCTCATCTGCAGGTACGAGTACGACATTACAGACCTGCGTCACCATTTGCAACGAGAGTGCATGAACGGCGGGGAGGAATTTGCCAGTCAAGTCACCCGTACCTTGGACTCCCTTCAGGGCTGCAATGACAAGAATAATATGGACCTCACACCGGGTTAGTAGACTGCAGAAAAGACAGAACAGATGGGATAAGCATGGGAAAAAGTTTTAGTTCTTCTGAAACATTTGGTAGCATAAATCAGATGTAAAACAAACATCTTGATATTCTTCAAAGTGTTTTCCTGTAATTTTCTGAAATATACAAACCTTTTTTATATTAGGAATGTGATGAAAGACTTCCATTTTGTTTAAATAAATCAAAATGGAAGTCTTTTCCAAAATTGTGACTTTTTTGTACAAGTTTATCATAAAAGGTGAGTTGAAAAAAGCACAATTTTACTCTAGCAGATGGTCATACACTAAGCCAGCAAATCTGAAACTGAAGACTAAAAACAGAGAACAACGCTGTATTTTGTTTGCTATGACATGCAGAGTGAACAAAATATGTTCGCTATGCAGTGTACTGTAAAATACATTGTACAGTACAATGTATTTTGTTTCTAAAAAACTCCCCAAAATGCATTGTACTGTACTATCAGGACAATAAGCTTTTTGTTAAGCCTTTAAAAGTTGCCTTCCACAGTCTTTGTGTTGGCATTAATGGTCCTGATTGCTTTTCTTTTGCAATTTTCAGAAGTGATACTTGCTAACAGACACAAACACACACAGTAAAATATCCCTTTACTGAGTTCCACTTAGCTTTGAAGAGTGCTTTAGTTTTGTTTTATTTATCCTGGTTTTATTGTTTAGATTTTTTTAGAGCAGCAAAAAAGTTATATGATAAAACAAAGTAGCATTTTCTGACCTGGGGCTCAGTGATATGACCTCAAAATCATTTCACTGTATATTTTCTCAATAGTTGGTGTAAATTGTGATATCTAAAATTAGGTTCCTGATCTCTGTATTGTTGTTTGACCCTATACCGAAGGGATGAACCGTGACTCGGGCTGTAAACCCATTTTCAGAGAAGCGGGATAAAAACAAGCCTTACAGCTATCCTCCCACATAATACAACAGTAGAAGTGACTTTTAACCGCTCCAACTCCAAAACAACGCTTATGCTGCAGTTTGGCTCCTCAGTGTGAAAACAGTAGATTAGCCTGGCAGCTGTGATCTGAAAGACCAACCGAAAACCAATGATTTAGGGACAAATCCACATCCCTGTGACCAATAAACCAACCACAGAGTCTGACTGCCAACAACTGATCAGAGCACAAAATATTCAACTACTAAGCAGAAAAACACTAGGCAGAATGAACATTTAGTGAACAATGCTTACAATAGAGCTCTTTCTACCTTCATTTTTTTTCTAAAAGCTAGACAATAACTTCTCAACCATAGTCATGCTTCATTTGATGCCTTGATGTCTCTTGATGTCAGCTTCAGTCATGCAGTGTTCAATAGTCGCCTTGCAACTTTTAGTCTCTTTTTGTGAGACTGTTAGCTCAACTGTAGCTTCCCAAAGAAAGCTCAATAACAACAAACTGACCCAATTGTTTAAATGTATTCCTCCTCAGTTGAGAACTTTTTTTCCCCTTCACAAATAAGTCCTTTGTGAAATAATATAGCTTTCCTAATCCCTCAACACATTATCATTCCTGCTGGGGATTTTAATTTGTTTTGATGATACTATGACGCTGCCTCTAACTGCAAATTCAGTTTTCTTCATGAGTGAGTAAGTGAGTCCACTAACATGTCATAATTTTTAGCTCTGAAAATTCCAACCCCATGTGTTTTATTTTTGTTTTTTGGGTAAGGGATACAGTGCAGGCAAGGTTTTTTTTTTGTGTGCACACAAATAAGAACAATTCAATTTATTATTTGAAAGAAATAGTGCTGCAGTTTTATATTCTTATTACAGTATTAATGCCGAAGGATTAAAAAAAGGTCTTTCTCATGCAAATGTGTATTTGTTGGATCATTACTAACACAAAAATAAACAAATTTGATGCCACAAACATTCACTTTAATTAGGGTAACATGTCTTTTAATTCAGAAAAATGTCACATTTAATCAGAATAATTATCTTGCACTTTTAATAACAATTAATTTGATCAGATTTCTTGAACAAAAAGGTTTATTTTGTTTCACAGGTCAACAGTAATTGGTTAAATGTCAGTCGTGCAAAAGTATGCTCTTTCTATCGTCCATGTAGCTCGTAATTTGGCTTTGAGTCGTGAAAACGCTTGTTTTGTTTTCCTCATAAACAATCCTTTTGAATTGGAAATATTCAGGGGACGTCTTTGCAAGCTGGTGAATCCATTTCAGAGCGTTTATTTTTCTCCATCAACCCAACTCCGGTAAGCCATTCCACGGCAGGTATATGCTGTGAATTGAAATAAGCTTCAAATTTACTGGCTGGACTCATTAAGTGATCAGTTATGGTGAAAGTGCTCACACACACTGTTCCTCTAAGATCCAAATAGTCCAGCCCTGCAGCTAATGGAAGCAAAGTAATCCTTTGCATTATGCATTTTAGATGGGTAACGCGTGAAACTGGAGAAAGAGACAGTACCAGCCACTGGCTAAGTGCAGAATGTTGATAGATATGAAAACTGTAGAGGTCACTGAGAAAATGACATTTGAATTCCTATTAAATAAACAAACACATAGACCTATCTGGAAGATGGCCATGACCTTTGGCATTAGAATAGTTATCATTTTATGCCTTCATGTACAAGTAAAGAAAAATGATATGAATATATTTAGTGGTGTTTGTCACCAGCAATTATTCTTCATTATTTTTTGTCTAAGGCTTATTGTTACGCAGCTGGAGGCAGTATTTTTGTCTGTTTCATTTTTCATCATAAGCACAAAAACATTTGTATCTCCTTTGGTAACATATATGGATCTTGTGTATCATAAATAACTTTTAATGAATAATTATTGAGTGTGTGAGCAAAAGATTCTCTTAGTTGGAATGAAACAATCAGTTAAACATGCAAGTATTGCTATATAATTCTACAAAATCACCAACTTAGTCTTTTTGCTGAAGCATTTGTCTGAATATTTATAGAAATCTATAATTTCCTCTGCCGAGTCTTACATATGCTTCAACAGTTTTTTTAATTAGTTTTAATTTCATGCCAGCTTTTCTCACACTTCAATTTAGACTCGTTGACTTTTCACTCAGTAAACAGCCGGATGCTTTTTTCGTAGCATTACTGATTTTTTTTCTTTTCTTTTTCTCTCCCTACAACTGGCATTGAAAAATGTCACAACCACCATTTTGAAGTGTTTGTAGTTACCTTCCACTTGTTTGCAGTGAATGACAACACCAAGTTGGCCCTGATGAACAAATACAAGGACAACATCATTGCCACGAGCCCATTGGACAGCAATCACCAGCAAAACACCCTGCTACCACACAACACGTCTACCAGCCAACGCAAACGTCTCTCTAGCAACACCAGAGGTGAGTCACACCCGTGTTTTCTATAAACCAGACAAGAAAAATTTTACAGACTGGTGATGTCAGGTAAAGATCTGAATACATAGAAGTTCTGTGTATCGTTTTGAAAGAAGTACATGTTCTAACAAAGGTTACAGATTCATCAAAACAACTTTAGTAGTCAAACTAGGGTTGGAAAAAGTTTTACTGAAAAGTTCATTGATTTGTTTTCTAACAAATTACATCTCATGTTACTTTCTTTCTAAAGCTTCTCTTGTTGGTGCATTTTATGCAGTCTGCAGTCTTTCTGATATATTTTAACCTTCTATTTTTTAGATTATCAATGCACTACAAAAGCCTTTTATTACTACTGCATTACAAAACATAGTGATTTACCAATAAATAAGGAATTGTTGAAAGCAGGTGATTGGTTAAACTTGTTTGTTCTTTTGTCGAGTGACAACACATTTTTTGTTCTTTAACTTAAAATGTAAAATGGTAAATCTTAGTGAAGTCTCCTCATTTTGCTGTCCAGTTCACATGGGTGCTGTCATGGACCTTTTTGTAATCAGAATAATTTATTTACTATATACATATTGTTACCTTAATATAGACTAAATTAGATAATTCAAAACAAGACAACACATCTCTAGGATTCAGTACAGTGGCAAAGACATTAAACATGTACTAGAAAATACTGACTCAAAATAAACATGTAAACATTTCAAAATAAACATAGGGTAATAATTCTGACCTTCATTGTGATGTACAAATTTAACTATAGATTTCCAGCTTAACTGGACCAGAATGTAATATAGATTAAGCATGCCAGGCATAAGTTTTTAATCAATTAATTTAAATTTTTAACGCAATAATTTATTTTTTTTTTTGCATTCGTGAGGACAGTACTGTCCAACTCTGTGAAACAGATTATTAAACTGTCACTTTTTTCAAGAAACAAACAAATGTTGTATTCATTCAAATGGCTTTCTGTGTCCTATAGTAGAAATTGAACATCGCTTTTTCTACAAAATGTGCTACCGAAATGTGAAAGAGCTCATGCATTTAATGGGACCTCTTATAATGACTGAAGGCAAGTGATCATAGCCATTAAATATCAGTTTCTACCCTAAAATTTTCATGTCAAATGCTGAATTCTGATGATTCTTGAGTTGTTCAGTAATTTCCAAATCATTTTAAGCAGTTCCAGCAGGTATGCCACATTTCAAATGTTATTGAAGGTGGTTTATCAAGGATCACATATGCTTGTTATATACAATATTTATGCCCAAATGGATTGAAATGTTATAACTTTATAGTACTCAAAGGAGTTGATTAGTAATAACCTTGAGATCATTTTGAAAAATGTTGAAATTATAGTATATGATGATTTGATTGTGACAGCCATGCCATTAAAGTTATGATTGTTCTCAAAATATTGAAGTTCTAAGGAAATCTTGCATGAATGACGTGTGAATGTGAAATTTGCCATTTTCTTTTTTTATTGTAATTTTATTGCCAATTGTGTTGTACTTGAATTGTTTTCCATCATTATTACGTTGTTGTAACTTTCCATCCCTCCTCATGCTCACTTTATGCTTTCCAGGCCAATACTTTGTAACCACAGCCAGGGGAACACACATTAAAGACAAGGGTTACATTTGAGGGATAAGTGATGTAAGCCAGCAACAACTTCAAGTTATAGATTTTTAGGTAGCCTAACTTTAGTTGTCGTTCTAGTGACTTTCTCTTAGCCCAAATAAATCTAAACCTTATTTATAAGCAAATGAAAAAGGTCAAAGCATCTTTAGATGGAGTTATTGAAACTGCTGTAATTGTAAGGCGGCGAGAGGTGCAGTTTGTTGCAAACTGCTCCATTCTATTTATTTCACTAGCACTCCAAATAATGTTTTATGCATCATGTCTCACAACAACATGACTATTGAGACTTTTTGGATTTAGAAACATTTATTTTTTTTGTAATTTATTTATTTGCGCCCAGTTTGGCACAGAGCAACATCAGATTCAGAAGAGACAATTTTCACTAAAACACATCTCAGGTAATACTTCTTAGTCAATAATAAATGATGAGAATAAAGAGTGAATGCTTGAAAAATACAAAACAGAAAACTGCAGTGGGCGCTGCTAGCTCCTCCAAATGGCCTTGTTGAAAAATGAAGCCTGCAATGCCCAGAAATCTTCCAGTGTGGTTGGAATTAACTGTAAACAACACTTGTGTTTGCTTTGCCAGTCTGTACAACTTGGTGCTAAAATGAGAAACAAATTCTCAGAGACAGGGTCTAAGCTGGCATTTGTGATGTATTGAACAAAGAAACATTTAGGTCCAGGCGATCTATCAACAAAATGTTGTCAGCAGATTAGTCCTTTTCTGAACGCAACCAAGAAATACAAGATCTTCACATCTTTTTTAAGAAATAAGCCACACTTAATATTTCATAACTTTTTGAAAATATATCTGTTTAAGTTGCTGCCTCTTGACAATATTGGGTTTATAGACTTCGAAACTCCTTCTTGCTGGTGCCATGCCTTTTTTAATTACTCTCAATGTCCAGCTCTGACTAAGAAATGTCTTCCAAGCCCAAGCTGAGGCCCGAGATCTAATGTGTAACAAGTAACTACACTATATTTATAAAAATGTTAAATTACAAATATCATTTTCAAGTGTACAGAACTTCACATGAAAATATGGACTTCTAATCAGTCTAAGCAATGCACACATGTGGTGGTAGCAAAATCTGGAGAATGCTAGCATGAGAAAGCCACAAACTTAACAAGTTAACTTGCTGGGAGATCACTTGAGTTAAGGTGCACCGCAAAAATATTAATGTCCCTACAACTGTGTCAAATTTAAAGCAAAAACACACACTGTAGTGTATTTTTATGAGACAGATCAACACAAAGTTGTTGACAATGTGAAGTGGAAAAGGGCCCCTTTACTCTGATACACCTACAAAAAGGGGAAAAAAATCCTGTTTAAAAGAAACAGGTGTCTTCAGAAGTTGACTTGGCTCTGACTATATGGACACCTTTCTTTAGCTTTGGGTAAATCCATTGAAAGAAAACCTACTAGAGGCTGCAAAGAGCTTGAAGCTACGATGGAGGTTCACCATCCAGCAGGACACGACCCTAAGCATACAGCCAGAGCTACAATGTAGGGGTTTTGATCAAAAATGAATTTTAAAAATCAATGTTTATAGTCTTCCACCCCTCTTAGAAGGACTGAGTTACCTTGAGCTACTTTGTAAAAAAAAAATAAGCAGACAAACATTTAGTCATGGGGTATGCAATGCTTCAACAAAAGTCTTGCTGTTGTATATGCAGAAAAAAGGTCGTTTACAAGGAAGCAGAGTCTACGCACACCACACTATTCCAACTTGTATTTGAAAGGTACTTTGAAAACAATGTATTCTTATCTTGACATTTCAGTTATTTGATGTTCTGTGTTGGTCTACCACATAAAATACCAGTAAAATACATTTAATTGTGGTTTTTGTGTCCAAGGACTTTGGATGCTTTTGCAAGAGACTGTGAATTAATGAGTGCTACTAATCCTAAGTGACCAGCTGCCTCATCTTTCTCAATACACAATTTATTGTACATTTTATCTATATTAATGTGGTGACTCCTCAATATTTGTCAGTTAACTGTTGTCTAAAGCACATACGTTTTTTGCATGTCATCAGTCATAGCTTATTGTTACGCTTATTGTTAACATGTATTTGACCTTTATAAAGTTCAACAGAATATGCTTATTCAGCACAAAATTAGTTACCAATAACTAACTAAGGCCACGATTACATGTGTTTTTTTGCAGCAACATTTGGGTAATTTTTTGCAGCAACATATCTGTAAACTGATGATTACCTGAACATTACTCAGCGAAGACTAATGAGGAACAAATAGTGGGAAAAAATATTTAGTCATGTTATGAAAAGTTAAGATACATTCTTACCACAATCCGCATAGTCTTGAAAATGATGTCTTTGCAGCCAACCACCTCCTTAAAAAACATCCCAGAGATTCTTTGTATGTTTTTTGTAACGCATTTATTGCTTTTTCTTTAGTTGTGTCTGTGAGAGCTTCAAGAAGCTCTTTATCTGTGCTGGTGGCTTTGAACCATTCAGTTGACTGGCAAAAAAGCTTTAACCGCAAATAAAAGAAACATTTGCTTTTGATTCATTCGGTTACATTTAGCAAATTTTCACATTGTGATAGAAGTATGCACAAACAGAATGCAATGAAGTGGGAAAAAACCTGTTTTCATTAATTATAATTGCTGTATCAGCGATACAGTAATGTCTTAGTGTTTGAAAGTTCAAGGTTTTGCCATCCATGGTGCTTGGCATGCACACGCAAATACACGCACACACACACACACACACTCCCTTTCAGAAATTTTTGTGCTTCCAGATGCAAATTAGATGTCTCCAAAGCTAGCTGCACAGGAATGAGGTTGTCTAAGCAGGAAATTAGATCTGCTTCACGCAGTTTTGAGTTTCTGTTCCTGGGGTTTCCACTCGACAGTTTTCATCTTTCTTGTAAAATATGCACACAGACGCATTGTCATTCTCAGTGGGCATTTTCTGTTTGTGTGATAGGTGTGTTAAGCACTAAAGCTTTTTTGTTTTGTCTTAGATGCTCCGCCGCTTGTCTTTGCTCCATATGTCAACACTTTTAATGGACTCAAGAGTCACTTCTCAAAATCTCAAGTACCTAAGCTGTCAAATGGGAGAACATGAGTAGGTGATGGAGTAGGCGAGAAAAGTGCGCCCAGGCTGTGTGTCCCTCATTAGTATTTCATAATTATAAATAAATAAATGCAAGGTTTGTCAAATACAGGGGTTTCATATGCAGTAATTTAGCCTGATGTGGATCTTGGCACAATGATGAAAATGGAATAACTCATTCTTTTCTCCTGAGTATATTTTTGCAACATTATCATACAATATGTTGTCACTGAAAAACATGAAAATCTAAATTATTTAATTTTTATCCATGTGTCATAATTTTTACACACATTTAATTAATGCAAACTGTTAAAAAAAGTATTTTAAATTGAATTCTGTGAATTTTAGTATGAACAGACATAGACGAGTGTACTTTTAGGTAAAGCACTTCATTAAAAATAATTATAGTAATAATAAAGATCATTTGTAATTGGAAAGTAGTTTTATTAAAGCCACTAGAATAGCAGTTTAAATGTAGTGGACTGTTTTGTTTCTACACCAAACTGGAATTTTTTATGTCTGCATGTTATTGTCTTATATCCAAGAACTTTCCACACTTCAGTAATCTCCCCATTTGCCTTATAGTTATAGTTATCTCTAAGTTCAGTAAATTCATCCTAATGTTTTTTTTTTTTCCTCCATTTTTTTATTTATTTAGATTTCATTCTTATTGGAGGGTTCGACAATAAATTGATCAAATGCAGAGGATGGCGTTTCCTTCCAGCAAAAACATTATCTGAACTGAAAGTGTGCTATGATGAATGCTTGTTTATTAAATCGGTCGAGAGAAATGCTGCTGAAACAATGGTGTCACCACAAAAGGCTTTCCTCTTGTGAAGTGAAGCTACTCTAACATCTGTGCTGGTAGATAGTCATGGCTGCCAATAACATTTATGCAGCACATTCATATCTTCAGAGCATATTGTTCTAAAAGCAACAACTTGAAAAGCTGATGAAGCTGCTGTCATGAAAAAGCTGTTCAAAGTTTACCACACTGACATTGGTGCCAACTATTTCCTCCCCCAATTGTTTCGCAGACTTTGTGTTCGTCTAATCAAACGCTGTGTCTTGGTCAGGATTTTTAAGCTTGTGTCATACAGAAGCAGAATTATTTTATTTGCAAATCACTTAAATCCCACTGAAACACTAACATATATGGAGCTTTATTGGATTTCCTTCTTAACGTTGTGCAAACCAAAAGCACTTGTAAACAACTTTGGATACATGCCCTGTAAATATAGCTAATGCTTCAATGAAAACACACTCAAAGTAATGTATTATTAACATTATCAGTGCGGTGTATACTCAAAGTATAAAGCTGCCTAGTTCTATATTTAAATAAATATCTTCATGTTAAGTATCATGCAGTGTTACGTGACACATAGCTTTCCACCATTCATTGTTGATGAATATATTTAGCACAATTGCTTGAAAGCTAGTTATCCAAATCTAAGCTTTTAAGTCTTAAGTGCAACATGATAAAGATTGGTAAATGAGGGATGGACAGTACTAGAGCCACTACATGTTGCCTATCTTCCTTTTAGCTTTTGTTTTTTAATCCAACATATTTACATAATTACAGTAGTAAACTTTGACAAATATATTAATTCATTTTCATTTTACAGCAGCATAAGTATTTCATTTTGAGTATACAGGAATTCTTTTCCCTGAAATTGAGTGCTGGAAATTATGACCATCATTAATCATATGGCATACAATTTTTAAAAAAAAGTAATTGAAGTATAATGTTGCAAATTTTTAATCTAGTACTTTGTCTGCTTTTACTCAACACAATCTAACTCAGAAAATAGAGAAGTTCCCCAGATCTCATTTTCACCCCATGCACTTTTCAGCCCCAAATTTCGTGAGTAAAGCTTTTTTCTTCTGTCTACTTTAAGTCTAAATAAAAACACTGAACATTTACATTAGCAGGCAAGATTTTAAGCTTCAGTTTAACAATCTTAATTCTGTCAAATATTGTTGTCTCAAATGCTTTATCAGATGTTGTTTAGTTTTAGATTTAAAGATGTACAGTTTTAAAATGCTCTGGCAAATGGTAGAATTGAAAACGAAATCAACAAAGTATCTTTGAGATTTAAGTTTTAGATAAGTGTAGAGCATGACAAGTACTTATCTTATTCACATACACAAGACAACATAGGACTCAGAGTTACTCATATTACTTATAATTCTGTTTTATTTAAGTTTTTCAATTAACGTTGCAGTAGGTAATGCTTATTTTAAAAAATGTTTTACATATTTAATGAAACTGTCACTGTCAGGACAGTAGAATATGGAACAGATCATCTGTGGAAAAAAAAAATCAAGCTCGCCTGGCTGCTCCTAGTATTTCTTCTGTCATTTGCAGAAATACACTGATCTGCCAGGAGGAATGCCTTAGCATTGTCATTCATGCTTGTGTATGCGCTTCCCTCTGCACAGTGCATAGTCATCCCAACTGAAGATGACAGGTGTGCTAATGGTGGAGAAGCAATCTAACATTACAGGAAAACTAACAATTTATTGAGTTTTCAGCAGGCTTTGCTGTGAATGGACAGCTGTAGTACAGCAATCAGTAAGTAAAGGGGCGGGGGAGCGACCTGTGAGGTGTTCTTGTTCAAATTTTCAGTAAGTCCATGGTTTTCTCAGAACTTTAAGTATTGGTTATTAAGACATCGGTTGTACGAACTTGTTTTGAACATAATATAGGGCCTATTTTACACTGGCTTTGAAGCAATCTAAAAGGTGCTACCTTAAAACCTCATTTGTCTTGACTGAAAACAATCTGATGGTTGGGCATATCATTTATAAGTGTATCACTAAAAAAATTCCAATAGTATTCCAACTTATTTTGTAACATAAGAGCATGTCCTGGTATTCTCATAAATTCTCTATATTATGCATGTGAAAAGTGGAGATAATTTTAATAATTTTGGTGAGTTAAAGGAACGATTTACTCTAAGTTAAAGTGAGACACTGAGGAAGAAAATTATCTATATTTTGTTTTAACCAGTGTGTGTCAATATCTCTGTACACCCCAGTTTCTACAGGTGTTTACACTTCTCTTTCAAGCTTTTCCTTGTATATCATTAGGATCGTAATGTCCATAAATAACACATTGTTTGGTTATATTGGATTTGTCTTTAGTAAAAGTCACAGCTTTATGAAAAAATGATTGATCAGATACCAAAATTACTACTGCAGTGCGAGAACCATCTGCTTTTAATTATGATCCTTTATCTAGCTTTTCATGCGATAACCGTAAATGCCATTATACTGAAATTATTGTTGGCTCTGTTTAAATTACACAATATAAAGCTCCACTCGATCACTTTGATTTATTTTAACAACTCACAGAGCTGCACATTATTCCAACACGAAAATATTTTTTTTTACTTTTGACTGCCATCCCTTACATTTCAGTCACTGAAAGGGTATCTTGCGGACCGAGCCCCCACCAGTCGTCTCTTTTTTTTTTTTTTTTTTTCCTTTTCATTGGAGGTGTATTTTTGTTTGAATCCAACAGCGGGTTCAACTTTCTTGAACCCAGACGGGGACTCTGGGACGGAGGCAGACAGCGAGCCTCAGCTGGCCTTTTACACTGACCCAAACCGCAGTCGGCGCCGGAGTCGAGGTATGAGAAATGGTAACGCCAACAGCGCGTGGGGCTCTGGGGGTAAGGAGGACTCATACACCTACAAACAATTTATCCCACTGATGGTATTGCCACCGCCACGACGCATGACAAGTAAACTCTGTACATGTAGCCAGTGGATAGTTCTAAATTGGTGTTTACACATAAATTCGACTGGTACAGGGATTGTGTATACATACACAGTATCGTGTAGAGTGCTTGTGAGCATGTAAAATTGATCTCACTGCATCTGCATTCAATCTTGTTGATGGAAATCAAACAAGATCATGAGATCAGAGGTTCCCATTGGGGGGGTAAAATTTTATATTTGTTGCATCTTACAATATGAAGAGCACTCTATGTTGAAATAATATTACGGACAAATATTATTTCTAAGGAGGACCCTGTGCAAACGCTGTCAACGTGATGTGGTGGAGCACGCTTTATCTGTCAGCATGCCTTGTCCTTTCAGCTTTGATGTACAGTAATAGGTTGTGGAAGGGAGATGGAGGAAGAAAAAACAAAACAAAACAATCCCCTCAAAATAATAGCTGCTGTCAAAAGGCGTTACAAGCCTTTACAGAGCCTCCAAGCCAATTATCCTCCCGTCATGTGCACAGGTGTCACGTACACAGTGAAGTCTCCGGAAGTGTAGCCAACATCTTTAATTAGAACAAGGTGGTAGCAATGATGCCCCAACTGTGTTGTTTACATCCAGAGGAAAGACTGATTTGTGAGGCATGATGAAATTATTTCTTGTCATTTCCTGCTCACATATACATTATAAAACATTTTCCAAAAATAGCTACATTTATATGGAGACTGGTTTTATTTATTTATATATATTTTAAAAACTAAAGAATAATCTTTGGGCAGAATGCCAGAAGATAAAAGAACAAAAAAGGATTCAGCAAAGTGAGAGGATCCCTGCATCCCATTTCTGGATAAGTTACTTGATTACATCAACTGGTTTGGAGCAAAATACTGAAGGTCAGCGATCCATTGGCCTTTGTTTAAAGTCTACCCTCGGGTAGCATCTGAAAGAACAAGCTCTGCCAAAGTAATTTAAAAGTGACAATTTAATCTTGAATTTTTGGCGTTAGTGTAAAAGTAACCGCTTTGGACAAAGTTTGAGTACCTATATTCAAGGTCATTATGTGGTTTTTGTTGTGTGTAGGGGTGTATGTGTGTGTGCGTGCGTGCGCGTGTGGATGAATGCATACCTCCTGTGGGTATGCGGTCACGTTTATCACTTTTCTGTTTTGCACTCTGGAGTAAAGGAGATAAGGGAAGCATTTTACTCTGACAAAAAAGGGGAGCACAGGAAAGAGGGTCGGTTGCAAAGCAACCTCTAAGCAGTTTTTTTATATATATATATATTATTTTGGTGTGTGTTTCTATTTTCCTCACACATCCCAGCATGGATGTTAAAAACCCTTCAAAGGTAAACCTGAGGTCTATACCACCGAGCCATGCCCAGTCTAAAGCTCCCAAAGACGTGATGCTTTTTTTTGATCCAAAGGTCCTTTTTATGGAAGCTAAGCCCATTTTTGTGGGGTGGGTAGAGGCCGGTTTGTAAAGTAACTCATGTTAGTAGTGTGTGTATTTGTGTGTGACTGTTTGCATTTATATTTATGTTACCAAAAGGTTGCCAGAAAAAAACAAGTGACTGTTTCTCATATATGTTTTGTTTGTTGTTCCCATCTCCTTCCTCTCTTTCCATTCCATTTGTTCCCAACAGCAGGTTCCCCACGGAGTCCTATCAATAAGACCACCCTGACTCTGATCAGTGTCATCAGCTGCATGATCGGCCTGGTTTACTCCTCTCACCTCGCCTGCAGCCTCTCAGTCCGAGTAATCTTACATGTGCCAGAGCACCTCATAGCTGACGGTAAGGCTTTACACCAGTCTAAGATTGTCGATGCAGCCTTTCTTAACAAACTCCCAAGGAAGCTTAAAGCCCTGGGGGGCTGAGCTGGTATTTTTCTGCCACTCTCCAGGGAGCTCAGCTCTCTATATCTCTCAAACCAAGTGCCAGCGCTTTGTTGGGGAGCTGCTGATTTGCTTTGCTCTCAAAGACAAAGGTAAATGCCAGGTCGACCACTTTTTCTTTTGGTTCCCTATGCTGCGCCGGATGACTGATGTACTCGGGAAGCAAAACAGTGCATTTAGGCAAGAGGGCATTGACCATCCACAGAGACCTGCTCTTCACTGTTCGGTCTCTTACTTTTTTATACAGTCCCTTGAAAGAGGCACCAAAAACTTCTTCACCTTTTTATACATTATACCCACAATTACTGCCAGCTTATTCCATCAAAAAATGGAAATTTATGCAATTTCTTATTTGTTAGATAGCTAATACTCATTGAGATTGAAAGGAAAACACTTTTGAATATCAATTTTAAAGCCTCACAACAGGTTTTCAGAGGGATTTAGGTCTATTCTTTGACTGGATCTGCACCATGAAACAAATATACTATGATCTCAACCACTGCAGCTGCATGTTTAGGTGGATGTCTTGCTGGACGTTGAGCCTCCACCATCGTGTCTCAAGGCTTGCAGGCTCCAACAGGTTTTCTGCTTGAATTTAGCTCCATCAATCTTACCATGAAATCTGACCAACTTCCTGTCACTGTCAAAGAGAAGCATCCCCAATGCACAATACTGCCACCAGCATGTTTCACAGTGCCGTAGGCATGTTGAGGGTGATGTGATGTACATCAACACATATTGCCTTTTTTGACCATTATATTTTGGTCTCATATGACCAGCACGCTTTCTTGCACATTCTTGCCATGTACTCTAAACAGCTTGCACTTCTTGTGAACTTTATTCACCAGCAGCTTACTTTTTACCACTTAGCTTGAAATTCTGGATTTGTGGAGTGTATGACGAATAGTTGTTCTGACCACAGCTTCCTCTGCCTACGCTGTGAATCTCTGCAGCTACTGCAGAGATATGCCGGACACCTTGACTTCTTCTCTGATAAATAATTTCATTGTGAAGCAGTTCGGTTTGGATGAACTGTCATGTCTTTGTGTATTTGCAGATAATGGATTGAATTCTCTTTGAGAGTTTCAAAGCTTATGTTTTTTTCCCCCCAATTTCTCAAAACTTTTTTCGTCTAACCTCTCTAGTGATTAAATTTAGACACTTTCTGATACTAATATGTTGGTTTTAAAAGGCAATCATTTTCATAAAATTGTATTTAGGGGTATGAACTAGTTTTAATGGAACAGACTAAAAAACCTGACTATATTAAAAAGAAAAGAGGTGTGAGTACTTTTGAAAAGTAATCTGGATGTAAAGTAAGACCTTCAGAAAATGAAAAAGTTTCCATATTCTGGTTCCTGTAAGCCTATTGGCATTTTTTAGCTGTCACAGGAATGAGTTGCTGGTCAGGATATATTATAGACTGACTACGCTTGCTCATCTATCATCTGCAGGTTTGATTTGATTCGGTGTACTGCAGCTTTCCTTGTGGTATACACTTGCTTGCCAGGGGGTGTTATTAAAATTCTTGGAGGCATCCAAGGAACGAACTTTGAAAAAAGAGATGAAAGATAGCGATTGTGCGCGTTGAATTACAAAACTGGGATCGATTTAGAATGTTTCTATAAATGTCTCCACAATCTCATCAGACCTGATTTCATGTCACGGTGAATCAGACAAAAATTTGGATTCAACCACGAGGGAAAGAAGCTATTAATGCCAACAGCTGCGCAAGTTTCTGCCTTCAGATCCACTGAAGAAAACCACAGAAATGTAGTCACTCTTCTCTCTTCATATTTCATTTCAGAGAAATGTATCATGCCAGATATTTTTTTTTTGACTTCACAGAACAACAGCATGTACTTCTTAATACATTTGTAAAAAGTACTAAGGGATCCTTTATTGGGTAAGGCAAGTTCAAGATGAACAACAGTTCATTTTGAACTTTCTGTGTAATTTCTAGCAATAGTGTCAGATATAGAAACCTTTATTAAGTACCTCAACCTTTTGGACTGAGGAGATACAATGGACAGGGTGAATGGTTTTGCCAATCACAAAATGAGAAAATTCAAGTCTTGAGTTGAAAAACACAGACTAGACAGAAAATAAACACAAAATGGCAGGGACTCAACAAAGACTTTTACAGATGGAAAGGAAACATATCAACAATAGACTTAACCACCAGAATATTATAGTTGTTTTAAAAATCTCAAGGCACTTTATCTACATCAAAATGCTTTACACAGATGATAATGTATTCTATAACAGTGACAAAGGACATGAAGAGATATGAGTTTGTTCAACAATATGGTCTCTGCCTGCCTTAAATAGCTATTTGGAACAGAAATGAATAGATACTCAGTGGATAAAAAAGTTTGATAATATATGCTACCAGCACCAGGCAGGATCTCAAAAAGGAACATTGGAAATTCATCCCCAAGAAAGGTGCTCCTGTTAGTTATTTGGCTTTATTAAGGTAATTTGTTCAGAAAAAAACAACTAAATTGCTCAGTAACACTATGATATAATTAAGCTTTTTGCTATGAACGCTCATTAGTATTCATTATCAGAAATGATGTTACACCTTGTGTGTTCATGGCAGCTGTCTTTCAGAGTTTCTGTGTAATTTCTAGATTATAAATACTCCTGCCTTATTGTGTTTTTCAACAGTCCCTTATGCTCCATGACAGAGAAAAGGCTGACAGAAAAAAAACAACATTTTGTTATTTAGTTAGCTTTGTGCCTACCGAAACATAGTGTTGCTTCTATTGAGCTCAGGGGTTTTCTTAGTATTTTATGCCTAACAGATTATTTAATCCTTAAATAATCTGCGTGTACACAAGTTAAGATAATTTATGAAATTCTTGAGAAACATTCTTTGACTATATTTAAAAAATTTTTTTGGGGGGGATCAGTTGTTATATGACTTTATATGACTGACACAGTATCATACTGTTTAGATTGGTGGCTCCTGACATGTTTTGTGGTTAAATGAGTAATAGTAATAAAAAATAGCATTGGATCCATCTCTTCTTTTAATTACATGTTAGTTTGTTGTTTTTTTTTTTTTTAAGATTTTTCTTACTAAGATGGCTTTGAAACTTTTTTGAAACACAACAAAATTAGCATTTAAAAAAAATTAAAAACAATGCACTTTCTGCTACCAATATGTTGGCATTGTTTTACAGTACATTTGTCTTCAGGGCGTTAAAAATATGGAAGAGGAGGAGGAGGAGAGGTGCTCAGATCAGTATAGAGCCCCTTAAGCCTTGAGCAATAGCAGCATAACTAAGTGGATCAGCCTTAGGCTGTCTCAAGAGTTATTTAAAGTACTGTGATAACAAGGTATTATAATAGGCCATAGAAGTGACTAGTAAATTAACATTATTATTTGTGTGTAGCAATAAGATTACAATATTTACACCATACGAAGAAGACAAAAGATTACTTCCTCATGAGTTTTAATGGTGAATGAGAAGCTGGTTAAAAACATAAGTCCACATTTTATGCTGAGGTAATACTGTAAAAGCAGTATCTACGTGTATTCCCCAGACAATCTAGGCTCTTACTTTAATGCTGACTTTTTCAAAGGATTGCCAGCATTTTTTTAAATCAGCATGTTCCATGCCAGGAACATTTTGAAAAGTAACAAAACAAAGCAATTTTTTTGTACTCCATTCGTTTTAAATTTCTTTCATTTCCTATGTTATTTCAAGTTTATGAGACGTGCAAAGGAAATTATCCTCCAATATAATACAAAGTTTATATTGTATTATAATATAAATTCTATATTTCACATTTTCTTACTGTGAAATGTATTCACAGTAAGGAACATTCTGGCTTCTTGAAAGGTTTTCAGTGATTTTGATTTTTTGTTGTTTTATTTTTTGTGCTTTTCAGGTGCCAGCATCTTAGTCAATGTCCTCTGTAGATCATATAATATGTGAGCTGCACTAATAGAATAATTTGTACCGACATAA
The DNA here is from genome assembly GCA_903067065.1 of Brachyrhaphis terrabensis. Taxonomy (NCBI): domain Eukaryota; kingdom Metazoa; phylum Chordata; class Actinopteri; order Cyprinodontiformes; family Poeciliidae; genus Brachyrhaphis; species Brachyrhaphis terrabensis. The sequence continues at coordinate 78,074 of CAEGAG010187989.1, forward strand.
ACACAGGTTTCTTACTTATTTATTCATGCCACTCTACTTGGTTTTAAACAATGCAAGCAACATCACCTCTGAAAAATAACATTTTGCTGAAAAAATTCATTTCTTCTACCTTAGACTCCATTGGAAATGAAGACAATAAATTAGCTTCCAATAATGATTTCAAATAACTCGATATCTTTCTGTCTCTTGCTATGCATATGCATTCATTGCTTTATTTCAAAGCAGATCTAATCAGACTGACGGTCAAATCATAAATGAATAGTTAATGACTACTATATTAGGAGAATGAGGCTTTGTGAAGGAAAGTGCTTAAAGGTATTTGGTAATGACACAGTTATTCGATACAACATGCGTTTAAAACAAAATTGTAGGTGCATAAAAAACATTGTGGAATTAAGGCTCCTATAAAAAATACACTTGCAATCTAATGTCTGTGTGGGTATGGTTAATGGCATTATCACAATAGCAAATAAAATGCATGTGGTTTGTGATCTCATAAAACGACAATGATGGCCATAATTTAAATGTAACCAGCATCAGTCTTCCACTACAATGTGCCAGTGGACATAACCGCAGCTTGAAGAGAACCTGCAAAGCTTGGAGAGCTGGGATTTCTCCTTAGATATGGTTTTAGGTTTTGTTGTAGGTCTTTTCTGGTTGACACAATTGATGCAACAGCCAATCAATGTCAAAAATGTATTTGAACCTAAGATTAGATTGGGCAGTCTAATAATATAACTATCTATGACTTTGGAATTGTGATAATTTTATTTCTAATGGTTGCTTTTCCAAGAGGCATGAAGAAGAAATCAACAATCTCTTCATCCTCTTTTGATGGGTTTATTTGTTGCATCTTTTCATTCTTTCATAATGTCCTCACTTTTCTCTAGTCTTCCAACTTATTTTCCTTCAGTGTGCCCTTGTGTTTCATACTTGTATTCGCTCCATTCTCTTCAGGTTCGAGGTTCATTCTGCTCCAGGGGAGCCAGTTGGATGCTTCAGATTGGCTGAACCCAGCCCAGATCTTGTTATACTACCAGCAGAATGCCAGTGGACCTTGGGTCAATGAGCTGTGTGGTCGACGCCTACTGGATCCTTGTGAACACCAGTGTGACCCAGAGACAGGTTAGTCCAGAGCGCGACATCAGCGTTAGCTTTGTTCTGTACCATGGAAACCTTGAGAATTTCTTATTGTCTCGAGGCCCTTTGTATGTACCATCACAAGCACACTTTTGTGAACACAATGGGTATGTTGTTATATCTGAGACCAACCTGAATGTGGAGTGAGACTCACGAGGGCACATATACCTATGTGAACAAATAATAATTTGTTGTGTAGAAGTTTAATCACATTCTTGCTCACTCAATAGCTTTCTATGCACATACGGCACTCTAACAAAATCATGCAAGATGCAAGAATGTCTGTGTATTTTCATCCAGGTCTGTCTCCTAAAATATAAGGTAAAAAATTAAATATTTGTTCTAGGTTTAGTCTGTTCTTTTGTTAGAAACCAAAGATACATTTGCATCACCTCTCAGGAGATGGAAGAAATATACTGAGAATGAGCCAAAAGCACTTTTCAAACATCTCATAGCAGGTTATGAAATTAAGAAATACCACCTAAAATGCACAATGTAAATAAGCATATTTAAATACTGAACTAAATATCCTTAGGCTACAAGTGTTTGTCTTATGTAAGAAAAACAATTGTCTTACAATTGTCTTGTGTTTTTTTCCTGTTATTTCCTCTTATGTTTTTTCTTGATGTTTTTTTTGTCCAAGAAAATATATTATTTGTAAGGAGTACTCTGACTGGATGAACGCAATCTGTCTGTGATTGGCTGGTGGTGAGATTAATTTACATACACTTTATTAAGCTGCAACCAAAGATACAAGGACAGAGGTGAGCACTGTCACTGCACAATCTGTTCCGGAAGCACCGTCCATACCATCAGCTAATTTGCGCATGTTTTAAAAAATTACTTCCAGGGAGAGTGTTTTTATTTCTTTTTTTTTTTTTTTTTTTATGTCATTGTAATCATAAAAAAAGCATATGACTTAAAGAGAATAACAGGAATTAAAGATAAAAATGGTTAAACCACATTTTGCAAGGCTGCTTCTGGAAAGAAAAACCTTTTGAGCAAAACGGCTTGTTTCATGTCTTTAATTTGTTGTATAAAAATGTTTTTTGAATAGCATAATAATTATTGATTTGATATGTAAGGGGTGCTCTTTTTCAACACCTTTGTCTATGGTAGCATATATGGTGTACATTATTACAGACATTTGAATTTTGTCAGAGGCCAGTGGTTCCCATCCTTGTTTTTATTGGAGCACCCTTTTCATATCTACATAATTGAGTGTACATGGATTCACTTAAATGGAGGAATGAGTAATTGCAAAACACTGAAATTAAAATTAGTTTTTCGAGCAGTATCAGCTTGTTAACAGACTAGTTCATCATAACTTGACATAGTTGAAAAAGTGCAATAACCATGTTTCCTTTAGTAGCTGAGCTGTGTTAGTCTGTTGAAAAAAAAAAAAAAATTTTCTTCCCAAGCATGCAGCAAATTCCGAGAATTAGACTCGCACAGAGTTGTCAGACATTTAATTTGCCTCGCTGTCCCCCATGAGACCATTTGTGAACTCTGTGCTTTGGTTTGTAAATGTTTGTTTCGTAATACAGCATTTGTTTCTTGGTTTTATTGTAAGGAGTGAACATGTCTGCAGGGATTATCATTTCATCAAAAATGTACATGTAGTTTATGCTAAATCATACCAGTACTTTTGTAATACTTTTATAAAAACGTGGAAAAGCAATTTTACTGGAGTAACAGTTGAATTTGATACAGTCAACATTTAAATCTAAGCCAGAGGTCTTGAGCTCCTCCTTCAGGTTCGATGTCCTGCAACCTTTAGATGTGTCTCCACATCAACACACCTAAGTCAAATAATTAGGCCACTAGTAGAAGTATGGATAATTTGCATACTGAGAGAATTCAATCATTTGATTTAGGTGTGATGGACCAGGGAAACATCTAAAGGTTGCAAGACACATACACCGGCCCTTAAGTAATGAATTTGAAGAACCCTGATCTGCTCTTTTATTTGCTGACATAAATTTGTCAATGGTGGCAGGTCTTTTTTTGAAAACCATGAAGTGATATGCTTTGAATTGCAATAAACTTTAAAGTAAAGTTGAAACCATACAATAATTTCCCCTATTCAGAGTCTCTCTGCACACAAAGTTTTAAGAAGTGTTACTGTAAGTATAATGAAGTAGCTAATGGATTCTCAAGGTAGAATCTGCCCCATGTTAATTTAACCAAGGATGCTCTTATTTCACGAAAGACTGCCAACAGATAAAAAGAAAATCTTAGAATACCTGTAAGTACTCATCAAGGTCAGTTTTTTCATTCAGCTGTACTACAATATGCTTTTATGAAATTTAGCATTGTGTCTAATTTTCCAAAAATTAGACACAAAATTAGTCGTAGGTTTGCAAATGTTTGCTTTGTCTTTTGCATTGTGTGTTATATTAAATTAATAAGGAATGGTTAATTCAGTTCACATACAGGTTTTAAAATGCATATTTCACCTAAATTCAGTTCTTGAAAACTACGGTTGGGCATTGAATCAATTGGAGCCTGGACTTTCAAAAAACGGGATCCATTGAGTTCAGTGTCCAGATGGGAATTTTGCTTTTATTGATTCATTTAGTTACCTCTGCGATGTTCTCTGTGGGCAAAGTTGAAAATGATGGAGAAAAAAAAGGAGATAAAATGCCACGGCAGGTTTGTGAAGCTCTTAATGCTTTTATACATCTGTATACTGTAAAAGGTTTACAACAACTCTTAACAGTTGCAGAATGTAGAAGAAAGATCCTAGAAACAGTTTTATGTGGGCTTAACATTTAGCAAGAGTGCTGCTCTTCAGCACCATTATAGTGTACATGTACAAGCTACTACTTCTAACTTCCTGTTTCTCGTTGGAATAGTCCCTGTTGTCTTCTTGGATACATATTCTGCTCTGAATTTAGACCTAAGTTCAGTGTCTCATATATGTATGTTCTGTCATCAATCGTTGACCACCTTTGACTGTGTTGTCAAATGTTGTAGATTTTTACAAAAGTAACACGTTAACAAAAAAAAAAGTTTTTTGCAGTGTGAAAGTTTCAGAAAACTACACTTAGGAACTACAGTTAGATGTCTCTTTTTGTTTATTTTATTCTTTATTTTATACTCTTTCATCACATAAATACTGGTTTTGTTTGGTAGCAAGCAGTAACGAAGACAAGAATGCTTGCTCCACATAGAAATAATTATACATGCCATTTTATCTGTTTTACTAATCAATGGAAAGAAAGCAGATCACTGGTCAGTGAATTACTACCACTGTTATAAGTTCATACTGGTGAATGTGGAGTTGACTTTCCCACCAAAATAAAATGCAGTATATACTGAAAACTGAATTCTCTTGAACAGCAAGTTACCAATATGGAAACAAACATTACTATTTTCACTGTGAATATTTTCTGGAGAAATTAAAACAAAATAAGAGTAAAGTTTTTTGGGTTTTTTTCTTTTTGTTTTAGCTAACTTTTTTTTTATCACTTTTTTGTTTTTTGGCTGTCTTTCTTTACCCTTATTTTAATTGGTTGATATTTGAGCTATATTTGCTGCTAGATTCTGCTCAGTTAAAATGCAAATTTTCAAAAAGCAATAAAAAAACAAAAAAAAAACATTTTTTTCCAGTGTGAAAGTTTCAGAAAACTACACTTAGAAACTACCGTTAGATGACTGATAAATGAGATTGAGTGGTATAAGTAGACTAGATGACATGCCTGAAATATGATGAATAGCATGTGAACTATGAGGAGAAGCAGCAGCATGTCAATAAGCTGTGATTGATGGGACATCAGAAGATATTTTGTGGGAAACGAAAACAACACTGAAAGTGAAAAGTAAAGTGACAAGCAGTCAAGGGCAATACTGTTAGAGTCTTAACAAGGGTCCAGTTTGTGGACAGCAAACACAAACGTAGACTCACAAAAAGCAATGTAAAGCAAGTAAACTAGTTTCCACTCTAGTCTTTGACAAGGCCAAGCCAAATTCCTACCATTCTCCACCATGTCACATTTCACGTACAGTATTTAATAAGAGCCATGTGTAGCAAATGTACATATATATTTATTAAAACAGAAAACTTGAACATTTGTTGTTTCACAAGCTCCTCACCTTTCTTTACGTATTTATTTTCCCAGTTCAGAGGCAACAAAAAGCAAAGCCTGTAAAGCAGAATAAGAAAAATATTTTTGTTGTTTAAACAAGTCAAAATATGTCTTCAAATCTTTCTTTGAATTCTCAAATTATTGATTATAGTAGCTACTATGGCAGAATAGTTCACAATTTGCGTTCTGGTACTGTTCAGGTGCTACAGCGAGTCCTACTTTGTTAGATATTTGTGTCAGTTTAGACTTTTTTTTTCATATTTATTTTTGTTAGTTCAATAAGCAACAGTTTCGAAGTGAGGTGTTGAAATTTGCACATTTTCTATTTCTGTGGAGGTGTGGAGAGTAAAATTCGGTCCTTGCATAAAAACAAATAAACCTTTTTCTCTCACTTATAAAAATAGTCCTGGCTTTGAGTTAAACAACTACATCTATACAGCACAAAAAACATTCTCTTAATATCTAAAAGAATATTATTTAAGCTTTTGGGTTGAAGATAATTAGGAATTTTGTTATGTGCTTCAAAGCCTGATTATATATAGTGTTAAAGTTCTTTGTCATATTTTTAGTATTGAGTGCTGTTCAACTTTAATAAATGATTTTATAGTGCAGTAAAAGTAACTACCTTTCATCTGTAATATTTAGTGCGATTGTCTCTCAGCCAGCATTGACATTCTGTTCTTTTTCTTGACAGTAACATATTTCATCCCAAACAACCCTTTCTTTGTCCAAATATATTTCTGACTCTACATGTATAGTCTTCAATAAACTTATGTCTTGCTCTGACTATTGATGTTTTTTAAGAAGTAGTTTGCTGTAGTGCTTGGCTTCTGCTGGCATGTTTACTCTTTGTTTCTTTTAGAGATTCTTTGATAATTTGCCTTGTTAAATATTTTAACATGGTTCTTGATAAGGCTAGACAAAACTCACAAATAACATTTTGTGTTACTTCATAAACTTGATACTTTTCTTTGGAAGCCATGCAGTTTATGAACTAGTGTCTACACTAGTTAGAAGCAGGCAAACAGTTTCTTGTTGAAGGTGAATTTTATTGTGAAAGGCCAAAAAAGCCCTATATTAGTCTGATCAATAGGGAACCTGATGCAATACATGGAATCAGACAAAAGCATATCTAATTGTTCTTCATTAGATGAAAAAAAATAATGTTTGGAAACTGAAATTAGGATTTTTATAACAGCTTCTGGTATGTATTTGCTATAAATAATAACAGACAGGCATGTTGTTTGTACCTGATTCTGTACATTGCTTCAGTGTTTTGGCTTGAGTTGGATTTAGAAAGTCATGAAATGTGGGAAACATTACTCCCAAAAAATTTAATGCCTTTGTTTGTTTGCATCTTACTATTGCGTGACACATCGTGATACATTTCAATTTCATATGATTCCTTGGAAGGGCTTTGGTAGTGTATCACTCAGAAAATTAGTACAGAAAAAGATTTTCAGCTTAGAGCGGAGAAAATGTCATTGCATTTGGAGTCTTTCCAGAATTTTTTCAGCACATAGAAACCTATACAGCCCTCACTTTTTCACATCATACATGAATCAGATACATAATCTGTTGGGGAATACTCCAGTTTTGCAATTCTCCTGTGAGAATGTACAAAATATGAAGTTTTGTCTGAATAATTAGATGGCTGCTGCAATTTAGCTCTAATAATCACTTAGTGATCACTTACCCATAAAGTCACAATGAGCATCTGGGTGCATTTTAATGAAGAAACCTTGAGTGCTTTCATTAATAGTTACTACCCGCAGCACCGACAGACCATTTGCTTCATCTTGCTCCCAGCACACTCCTCTACATTACAAACACTTGCTAAGCAGTTTTCCAAGCACTCGGTAGCACCATTTGTTGACATTATTTCCAGCCTAAAATGAGTTCAGTAATGCCTCTTTAGATATCCACAAAAAAAATTCTTGTTTAGCTTATGAAACAGACACAAAACTGTGTTTTTTTTTTTGGGGGGGGGGGGTTTATGCAAATTTGAATTCAGTGAACACTTGCCCATTTTTTTGTCACTTCCCCAAAACCTCAGTAGATCTATTTGTAGTGTTTAAACTTAAATTGTAGATTGTCCCCTTTACATTGTTTAAAACAGTGGTTCCCAAAGTGTGGGGCTTGCCCCCTAGAGGGGGCACAGTGCCATTGCAGGATGGGTGTGGGAAGCGGCATGGATGAATGTAAAAACAGCAACAAAAAAACAGTTACACTAAAGTGTTTCACTGTAAAGATGGCATGTAGTTTGTTTTGTTGCAACCTGAAGTGTGAAATAAACTTCAGTGGAGTTTGAAAGCAAAATATGTGTATAGGTTTATGTCTAGTTGAACGATGTGTGTGCCCAGTTGATTTTTTTTCTTTTTTGGGGAGTGGTGGGGGGTTTTATTGTAATCCATATGGGGGCCCAGAAAATCTTTGGGAACTACTGGTTTAAAACATGCATTGAAATATGTAAAAGCATGTGGAGGCTTCAAGAAGATTGTAAAGATGGCTTAAATGGAATCCTTCTTTTGCTGCTGGAGATACAGATGAAATCTGAGATGGATTGTGACATATCAGTGCAACTCATGCACAACATTAAAAGAGGCAGCAGATGCTTCGGTGCATGCTCTTTCCCTTCTTGCAGAACTCTAAACCTGGGTGCTTTGGGCACTGATGTTCACAGGCTCTTTACACCATATTTCTTTATTCTCTCTGTCTGCTCTGAAGCTCATGTGGCAGTTCTAAAAAAAAATGCACATGGACACTTTGTGCCTTTGGAGACACGTGTTACCACATCATCCTATTCTGACTAGATTAATGTGACTGCATAATGGATCAATTTGCGTACATCTGCTTGATGAGCTGAATAATTTTGTGCCCAAGTGACACAACGGCTAATGAAGAAGTGCAGACTTGTGGCACAGTTGTTGGTTCCCACATGAGTTCGTGAGTTCAAGGATTTTTTTATCTGCGCATTTTGCATTTTGCCAGGCCTGACTGACCTAATTATGACATATACTTTATAAGGTGGAACATAGAATAAAAAAATAAGAGAAAAAAAGTGTTAATCCCAAAGTGTGGCTATGTTTGTTTTTTGTTTTTTTAGCTGCAGCATCACAATTCTCATTGTTGTCTTGCTAAAATTCCCACTGCTATTAAACTTTATCCTCAAGTTTATGTCCAGCTCTATTGAATTTTTTGTTCAATTTTAAAATGACTATTTGGTAGTATAATATTAGAAACTTTGTGTAAAATAGATTAAGATCCTTGTTAAGCAGTGTAGATTATTACAGATCAGTGACCTTTAACAGTTTGGTTTTCTTTTTCTCTAATATTCTGACCTGTGGGGTTCCACAAATTTTAATTATTGTCCCATTATTACTGTTATTCTTTTTTTATTAGCATTTGGACTTGGCAGTCTTTTCTACAACAAATAAAAGTAAAAACTTCAACTTTTGCTCTTAAATTATGACAATATAATCCTAGCCACACCTTCCCAATGCAAAGACTGGATGACATTAAAAAAAGCATCTGATCGTGTATACTCATATATTTGCAATTATGGTCTTAGTTTTTAACAAAGTTAGGAAAGGTTTCTTTGACATATCTCTTAAAGTAAAGGCTCAGATTTTTAGTTTATGGTTAATATTTACGATTGTTTTATATACTGTAAGGGATTGCAGTATATTGTGCCTTTGGCACAAATCACTAAATCATTAGATTTAGTGATTTGTCACTAAATCTAATTGATTTAGTGACAAATAATTCCTAATTACAAAAAGGTTTTCTGGATGGCTTTGTGTACTGATTTCAATTCCCTGGCAACTGATATTAAGAAGACAAGTGTTAAGGTGAGACAGTTGTTGCAAATTTAAATAAAGCTCTAAAGATGGAAACATTATTGGTTATGCATCTGATCCTTTGCTGAGCCTGAGCTTTTTCCCTTTTATCTGAGGCAGTAATCTGAGATGCAATACTGATTATTATTAAGTGGCATTGGGAAACACACTTATTTTGTTACTGCTCGATCTCCTCTTAATGCACTTTAAAACAAACAAATCCATTTCATACACACAAATGTATTTTCAAATCAATCCAATGCAATGGAGTTCTATAGACAATTTCAACTTTGAATAAACAGTTTGATTGTACTTACAAAACAGAACCGGGCCGTTCAGTTTAAAATTCTATGTCTTGCTTACCAGCCTTTGTAAATCATCTCTTTCATAACTCTAAGCTATTCATATGCAGCTGCCAGACTAACACAGTCTAGAAAGTGTTCTGAAATTACTCACATTTTATATTCTTCACTCTGGCTCCCAGTAGGGTTTAGGATCCCTTTAAACTTCCCCCACTCACCTACATAGTTTTGAAAGACCTGGTTCTAGAACATCTATCCTGCTTTCAAATTAAAGCCACCGCTGCCCATAGTCTTTAACTGCAGGCTTGGAATCTATTAAGTTGCTTTTCCGAAATAACAAAAATAGAATGCACCTTTTTTGCCTATGACACTTGGCTATTACACTATAGCTTTGTTTAACTTACTATGTGTACACGGTTAAGACTAATTTAAAAACTGCTTTTCTTAATCAAGCTTTTTTTGGATACTTTTAGAGATTCTCTTCCTGCATAAAACTGTAACAGTGTGTTGCTTCACAGTGCTGTACAAGTACATTTTACTTGTTTTTTTTGTTTTTTTTACTTGCTTCTTTATGCCCATTTACCAGAGTAGCATAAATGTAATTGTATTTAAATAGAACATTTTCAGCAACAAGGCAATACAAAGTGCTTTACAGGAATTAAAAGGAAATACAAATAAAATAACAAACCCAAAGAAAGAGCAAAAGAAGAAAAATAATCTAATGTTGATCTAAAGTATGTAAGCTAGGTGCTCCTGTTCAGGGTTGGGAGAACAGGAGTCTACAAAATAGTCTAACAATGTTGATCCAAAAGTGTCCTTTGGGCTTCTGGTCTCTGCATCTAAATAGTGAGTACTCTAAAGTTTCTGATCAAATAAACTAAAGAGTGACTAATCTAATTCCTTTTCTGGGTTAAAAGTGAGTACTCCAAATCAAAGACTTGAGTGAGCGGTAACATCACAAGGCCATGAAACCACGTTGCTCAGCGTCCCGGCAGAAGTCCGATAAAGATGTTATCGAGGAATGTCCTTGGGAGCGCTCAGCCCCACAGCTGCATGGATAACAGGAGGGGGTGAGGTGGGAAGGAGCGTTATGTTTACATATCTTTAAGGAGATTGGAAATATCCAGCCCTTCCCAGGCAACATGGGGAATGCCAATTCAGATATAGAATGTCTTAGGTTGGGTAGATTATAAATTTCAGTCTTCCCTAAAGAGTCTCCAATACATCTCAGTTCCCAATCATCCAAATTAGTTTTGTCATTCCACTGAGATGAAACTAGCAACTTCTCCAAGATCGATTACATCCCGTCAGTGAGTTTTGAGGCCTCAGCTGGGCTGCGAGTCTCAGCAAGACTCACATCCAACTTGCCTCTCTGTCCACACCAACAGTCTGAGTGTTCGCTAGTTCGGCCAAGTCCGTCACAAATTTGTCGATAAGCCAGATATCTGCAAGCTCCAAACAGCAGAAATCCTCTTATCAAGAATAAATCCAGGGTGAACCCGCCGGGTGTGTCCCCACAGGACAAGAGGGCTCTCCTGTGCCCAGTCTTCTCGTCGAGAAAATTTGATCAACTGCATTGAGAGACCGGTTGACCAGATCCATAATTTGTAGATTCAGAGGATGTGCAAAGAAAGACTCCAAAAATATAGGAAAAGGCAAAAAACAGAGCAAGCCAGGCAGGCATGGGCAGGGAGGGAGCAAAGGAAAAAAGCGCCGACCTTCACCGAGAGTAAGAGAGAAAAAAAAGAAAAGCAGAAGCAGAAATTATATTTTACAGCTATATACTGTGCCAGTTCAGCTGTTAGACAACCTGACTTCTTTATTCCTGGTGATCATAGCAGAATCATTAGTTATGTTATGTAACAGTAAACAGACTGAAACAATGTAGCTACTGCAGACACCCTTTGTGTCTTTTCTTCCAAAATATTTTCAATTTTTTTTTCAGGTATACATTTAAAGAAATAGACTCTATCAATTTGTAAGAACATTAAACCTATTAAAATACCCAGATGATATTTAAAACTGATTTTTTTTTTGTCAAGAAAGATGCAATGAAATCAACTTGTAACCATTAATCACCTGTCAAGTTTCCCAAATATTCACCTGAATTTCATATATCTCTTCATACTCACTTACTGTGCAAGAAACATTAATAAAAATGGTAGAAGATACAACCACCTGATGGGGGAAGAAAATAGTAGAATTATGAAAACAGTAAGCAGAAAATAAACCATTATAAGAATATTTCAAAAGAGAAACATTCAACCCTAGAGCTTACATAATAATGTTTGTCATAAAGTGCAGAATCATTTGAAACAAATTTAATGAGGTTTCACCTGGATATGAACTTCTTCATTTGCTTTTGTCTGACAATGAATGTACAGAACCCGTCACTTGAAATGGAGAGTCCTCTACTTACCCCCCACTGCGTATCCTGCTGCGGTAAATCCTGATGTAGCAAATACATAAAAAGATAGAGAAAAACAGCAGGTATATGCTGTCATAGTGAGAGGAAAATAACACTGGAAGAAAAAAAAAAAAGATTCTTAAAAGTGCAGAAAGTGTAGTGCTCCGCTTGCTGTTTGTAGATGGAGATCCTGTGATGCCGGGTTTCTTACATCATGCTTTAAAGTTTATTTGCAGACTCATCTTGAATGGGACTTTTTTCCCCTATTCACCTACCAAAAGTTCTAACAGCAAAGTACAGGAGCGAAAAAGTTATTCTTTTGAGCAGAACGGTTCCCTATTAAAGACCAATGTTGAATAAAAAAGGGCTGAACAATGAATTGTCTTGCTTTTTATTCACTAGCATAAGTAGCAGAAACACTAAAAGTGAATTCCTGGCATAAGCTGACAGTTGACCTTTCCATTAGCATGGGTATATAAAACCCCAGGCCCTGCTTCTCACGTGCCTCCCATTGAGCAAGAAAATATCATGTTAAAACATGTTACCCTGGATAACCTTTCCAAACCAGGAATGAGACTCCATCAATCATACTGCATTAAGTCAGTGTCTTTCTCCCGGGAGCTGACAGCGCAACAATAAGATGATGCTATTCTCTGTTAACAGGTTTCACTTATCAGCACAAAACCAACACAGAGCATGAATATTGTGTTTGTCCCACTGGAGAGGTATTGAATGTTCAAGATTTTTTTTCTCTCTCTCTCTCTCTTTTAACAAGCATCATTTGATCTCTATGTCCAGTCCAGCAATTCCACATGGGGTCATGAATAAAGGGGTCCAGCAGCAGTTGCCAATGAATCACTGGGTTTATGTTTTTAAGCAGCAGGCATGTGCAGTGGTGCATGACATCCTAATACATTTCCACTGAAATGGTGTCCAAGGCCTCACAACTAAGTAGATTTCTTAGAAAAATAACTGAGGTAGCATTTAGCTTCTATGTTAATTAGCTTAGGGTCAAACACTCTTAAACCGTCAGTTGTACAAAAAGTAAACTTTAAATCAAACTGAAAGCTTTACTGTTTAGTGCAACTTTTTGGGCTCAATAATTAACTGAATACATTTTAATATTGGTTTTCTTAAATGTTAGAAGAACTGTTTCTTGAAGCAGTTTTTTATTTGGACCAACAATATTATAAACCCCAATGTGCTTCTGCTTGTTCTCGCTCCTTCAATCAGACATGTACACACCAAGTACACCCAAATAAAAGGTCCTTCTTTCATTTACTCAGAAACCATCACAGCTGACCGGTGGTGTAATTTTCTGGTGTTTTATAAGTTTAGACATCGCAAAGATGTGTTTAGATCTTTTTGGATGCAGCAAGAATTATGCCAGAGATCAATGTGTTGTCAATACCACTGTAATAACTTCATTGCACCACTGCCAGCACGGTATAGAAGTGATAGGCAGGAGACCAGTGTGGAAAGTCTTCATTTCAGTACTTGATAACCATGCCACAGCAGTATGTGCTGGTCCTAGGTGTTACATATATTGCCATTCGTTCACTTTCTACCTAGAACTACTATATCTGTGCTACTATGATAATCAGCCATTGCCACTAAATTGTTGTGCATTCTTCTCCATATACACATGAGCTTCTCATACTATATATCATGCATAATAGGGAAGAAACTGGATTCTTAATTCTTCCCAGAAGATCTCACTGAATGTCCATGTTCTTATTTATTTACATTTTTGCTTTGTTGTTGCATCAGTGTTAATTCTGTGTTTTGGATCCCCAAGAATTTTTTAAGAAGTGAATGAATTAATGTCCAAAAATTTGTTTCATTGTTGGATATTAGTATGTAAAGCTGCTTTTCAGTCTGTGATATTTGGTAGATCACTGCTGTTTTCGAGATTTTCACAATACCACTGGTAATGTGAAAAGAGGGGGAGGGAAAGAAGTAGCATCACTTAGCTGCCACTTTGTCATTTAGCAGATGGTAAATAACAAAGTGGTAAGTGAAAATATATCCAGAATCGTATCCTACATTTTAGAAGCTTTTTAAAAGCATGCTCTCATGTCTTGCATTGACACTTTTCAGTCAAACTCAAATGATGCTAATGAAAGCAACATTTCCACTAATGTGTATTACACATAAGTAGATGATAGGAAAGGATAAAAACAAAGTGCTGTGCAAGGCATTGCTTCGAACCAATTGCAAACATAACCTCGTAATACAACTTTGATCCATTGCCCTACATTGCAACATATAGGATCTTTTACCATGCTGCATGTGCCTCTTCAACGCAACAAGTGTCTACGACGCTATTTAAAGTCACAGAGTGGAGGAAACCTGTTTACTAACTGAGCAGGCAGAATAAATGTTGCTGCCAAAACTGTTTGGCTAAAAATATTATATTCCCCAGTTCATAAAAAGTCCTTAATAATCCTAGTCACTGTAATGACCTTAGAGCTTTACTTGGATTTTGGAGAAATAAAACCTTCTTTCTGTGGGTATGTGTGCACACTACAGGGAATACATACACACAGAATCTTACTATTTGACTGCACTATCCTCAGAAACAACTCCAATGACCAACTTTGACCCTGCAGCAGAAACAGTTGATTGGAACCTTGCAAAATGAGATGTGCAACAGTCACACAACAAATCAAGTCAGTAAAACACTGCATATAGCTGCAGTCCCCATCATAGAACTTGACAGCCCTGTCCTGATAAACATGCAGCCTTAACTATACTGGTTTGGCTAAAGGTGTGAGGGTGGTTCTTTTGAACATTGTCTGCTCCGTTCTGCCTTTTTTATCTCAACGGTGGGTTCATTCAAGCTAACACATAGCTTGCCTGAATATTGTGCACTATTGCACAATATGAGATTGGGCTTCATGTGGTGTGCCGAGGGTCCAGTTGCATTGTGTACAAGCAGAGGAGGAAACCATAAGTTGCCTTTAAGTGTGGCTACCATCTGGGATTTTATTTCTGGTTGAACTGCATGCTCATGTTATTTGCTACAGGCTATTTTTCAGCACCTTGAGAGCAGCCGCATTGTACAGAAAGATTTGATTGCACATGCTCCTGCAAGAAGACTGCAAAGCATTTTGTTTTTAACAATGTTGACTACCTCATTAAGAATAAGAGATGATCATGAGTGTTCTAATTGCCTCAAGAGGATCATATTTAGAGTAAAACAAAAGAGGAGCAGTGGGAAATTTTTTTGGTGATTTGAAAAGGGCTTGACTATAATGAACACAATGATTGAAGAACCGCCTTTGTGTTTTTAGGAGAATGCCTTTGCCTTGACGGCTACATGAAGGACCCGGTCCACAAACATCTTTGCATCCGCAGTGAGTGGGGGCCCAATCAGGGGTAAGTTATGATAATTGCCTCATGATGATTTGTGATTGCTCATTACCATGTCAGGGTGATACATTGGGACAACAAAGGAATCATCCTCCCCATCAAACCAAGACTTATTATGTTGCTTTGATAAATCAAAACAAAGTGCGATGTGACCACATGCAGTACAATGTCAGGAGTGGGAAACAGAACTCCAGGTTCACCGAAGCATTTTGCTCCGGACGCACACCTAAACATCAGATGAACATCCCAGGCAAGGCTTGAATTTCTATGATATAAGGAAAAGTTGTCTGTTGCAGTTCAATAAGCTAAACTATCGAACAGCCTTATTAATTACTGCTTATTGAAATGTCACATATTAGAAGAAAGAAAATGCATACAGTGCACTGTATGCTTTTCTATTTGATTTTCTTTTATCAGGGAACACAGAACCTATAGGGACTTGCATTGTAACACTAACTTGTAAAAATAAAATCACTTGTGGCTGTAAACTCCACAGGATACCTTTTAAGAAATGTAATAGACTAACTAAATACCCCATTAGGCTCACTTTCTTTTTTTTTAAAATGTGGATTGCTACTGAGTTCTGGAGCCACTTAAAACCTCTCTGTAGGATAAATGTGGCAATGAAAAGAATAGCTTGTGCTAATTTCTTACACCGCAATGACTTCCAGCAGGCAGACCAGACATTTTCCTTTGTGTTCTAACTATATTCCTGCCAAGGTTTGTATTATTTTATACATTTTTTTTTTTTTTTTTTTTTTTTGCTAATTTCCTTCAGCTCACCCTACTGTGCATCTCTGCTTCTTGTTCCTCTGGTCCTCTTCCTGTGTCCCTGTCACTGTGTAACAGAGTGCGCACCCATGGGTGACTTAAATGTTTAATGATCGTAGCCCATGGCATGGAAGCCGCTCCCCCTCCTTACTGATGTTCTTTTTGCTTACAGTGGTGAAGGAGTTTGCTCCAAACGACATCGGGCCCCTGTCACTTCCCTTTCTTGCGCTTTCACTTTGCAGACTGTTAAGTCCCAGAGCTGCCACTCCCCATTAATCTCTATCATTCTCCCTCTCTCACTTCTGCCTCTTGGCATCTGTCTCATTCCCACAATGTTTTTCTCACTCTCACCGCTTGTCCCTTTTTATTTTTTTTCCCCAAGCTTCTGCTGCTTCCATCTACATCTGTATCTCCCGCTTTTACTGTGCGTCTTCCTTCCTCTGTCTCATTCTGTCATCGCCTCTTATCCTCTTCCCTGGTAAATAGATATGAACCAAAGTCACATTTTATGTCGACTGCAGCAAAACACATTTTCAGTCTGCTGATTTACACATAAGACACTGTGGTACTGCGAGAGAATTGTGAAGAAATGTTGCTCTGGTAGACAGAGAAGCGGGGCTTGAGATTTTGGAAAGTTTGGAGAAGAAGGATGGGTATTCTTAAAAAAAAAATAAAAAATTTGCACTTCTCCAGCTTTGATTCTAATAATCAGTTTTGCTCTCTCCTCTCTTTGTTGTCTTTGTGTCTGATCTATTTTTTCCTCCTGCAAGTCCCTGGCCTTACACCATCTTCCAGCGTGGTTTTGATCTTGTGATGGGAGAACAACCCTCTGATCGCATTTTCAGGTAAGAAGAACTTCACAAAACTTAGTTCTGTCTGACTACATTATACATTCTGCTTTGCTGCCATCAAATAACATGTATCGCTATACATCTATGACTGTTTCTCTATTGATGATTGTTATGAGCCTGCAGGTTCATGCAGCCTGTGAATTTAAAACCAGCTCTAATTATCATGGAAAACCAGAGAAAATGGATTAATCTTTTTTAACCTTTCGGTTAGTATTTATTTTTATTTTTTTGCAGATCAGCAATAAAAACAGAACATTCTTTTCTTGTTGCATCACAACAAAAATGTATGGGAGAGGGCTAACTTTTCAGCTCATTTAGACCATTCTGACTGTTAGCACTGTTTGTCAGGAACGGATAGAAGAAGATGGTCCAAAGATCAAAAGTTGAATTAAAAGGTTTGTCTTCTCTGTTGGCATATCATCCAGAGTCCACAACCAGCTGTCCATCCTAATTTGACCAATTTGGATCTTTAGCTCATTTTACCAAACAATCCAGCACTTTACCTTTACTTGAAGTCAGGTTTTAATGAGCTGTGGATCCATAATTTTGTTTGCTTAAGCATATATTATTATTTACCAAAAGTATTCTTACAGGAAGTAAAATGAGGCAGAACAAACACTGAAGATAAATGCTGAGAGGAAGCATTCAGACACACAACACTTGCCTTCCACTCAGTAATAACCACAGGGAGTTCCTCTAAGGATTGAAAACATGTTTCCTCCCAACAAGTGTTTTCTCATGAGGACTCTTAGTGTTTTCCACCTCCAGTTTCTGTTAGAGCGAAGCAAATAAGTCGTACGGCAGTGCACAAGTCCCAAGTTGTCCATTATAAAACACGGCTCGTTAGGTGGCAGCTAATTTATCCTGTGGTCACCCTTGTACGTCATCCTGCATCACAGGGAACCTCGGCTCCACCGCCGAACACGGTCCCAGAGGAGCAAGTGAAATAAGAGGTGGCAACTGTTTCCTGAGGAATAAGATGAAAATAATACTACTTTTAGGGAACAGCAAACTCCTGAAATTAAGCCTTATTTAAATAAAAACAATAGCTGCATTTTGATCCACTTAAAATCTTAACTTTGAAACAAGATGATTAATTAGCTTCATGTAATTAAATGTTCCGTTTCTGCAGTGGTTTAATCACTCTGGGTTTGCACTGAGTGGTAGCACACACAACCCTCTGATTTCCCTGCCCTTTTCAGATGCTAAGCTTGCATTTTTATTAAATGCAAATTGACCAATTGAAAATTTTGAAATGCAGGTATTCAGCATAAAAATTATTATTTTGTTAGAAAAATACTGTCTTTTGTAGCACAAGTCAGCATGCATTATTCATCAGGGCTAATACAGCATTTCAAGTTAATCAGCTCGCAATGTTTAACTTAAACTTTAAAATACTGTGTTACATCTGCTATGAATGAAACGGTTTCCGATACCATTGCTACGCAAATAAAAAATGATTTGATGTTTTTGTTCCAGGCATCTGTTTTTTATAGATTCATTGTTGTTTTGGTGTCTCAGGGGAAAACTCTGAGTGGCCCCATTTTACCAGGGTTTTGTTCCCTCTGTTAAGGGACCATTTTATGCTGTAAATTATGATTTTGCTTAAAGGCAAATTAAATAACTCCGAATCTACTTAAGTTTGTAACATGAAATGATTCATGAAATTAAGACATTCATCTTTAAAAAGCTGCTTTTTAAATGCAACATGTTGTTTTTGGTTCCACAAAGAATGAATTTTGGTGGCTTTTAAAATTTCCATAGTATATGTACATTCTCCTATTCACACTCAGTGACTCTTTGAACCTTCCATAATGACTCTTATTGACATTGGCTAAAAATATACAGAACAACTTCAGATTTGTTATTATCTGAATAACAAATCTTGCACGAATAATTATTCTTACACGGAGTAATTAATTGCATATCCACAAGAAAGTAATTAATTTTCAGATCTATTTTTCTTGCCATTAGCTTGGAAGCTATGTGCTTGAATTTTTTTCCAGAAATATCATCACCCTGTAGATAAAAATATATCCATCCATTTTCTTTTTCAAATATTTTGTTTTTCTTTGTTTTGAAACCAAAAAATGGAAACACAATTTTAGCACTTTCAAAAATGACAACAAATCTTCTATAGTAGATTATCAAGTTTTCTCTGAAAAGGTCATGTAACATTTGACACGTGTCATGGAAAGTCAAAGGAGTCTGTCAGCTCTGCTCTCGCCAGATTTTGGTCGGTTGGTTTTGTGACAGCAATTTGCCACTTTTCACAAAGAGAAGAAAGCGTTAATAGAACTATAGTTGTGAAGTTGTGAATTGTTATGCATGGAGGATTTTGTGGAGCTCAGCAGAGCTGCCCTTTCCATTTGCATTTTGTTAAAAGAAGTGTGCCGTGTTCAATGTTAAGGAGGAAAGCTTTGATTGTGCTTTGGGTGCAAGAAAATAACAAAGATTATTCGTGGGCATCAAAGATTCATCACCTGGTCTTTTATGACACTTTAGGTTTGTCTGTGTGAGACCAGCTGACCAGTCCTATGATATGACTATTTGTATTATCCAAGCAAAAAGAGAGGTGAGTAGCAGACTATAAAAATGAGTTTTATTTAGCTAGACTGAGGGCAAAAAATTGTCTCTTCAGATTGCAAAGGTTGCAGACTCACAAGGTATACACGCATAAGCAACATTTTATTTCACTTTGCCTTCATGTCATTCTTTTCACTTTTAAAAAGCCCACTTCTGTGACTGTGTCTTCTTCTAGATTTACATACACCCTGGGAGAAGGAATGTGGCTTCCTCTGAGCAAAAGCTTTGTCATCCCTCCTGCTGAGCTCGCCATCAACCCATCAGCCAAATGCAAGACAGACATGACAGTAATGGAGGATGCGGTAGACGTAAGGTGAGAGACATTTAAAGATGCCACTTTTCTTAAGTGTAGCTTTAGGAATGGAGACAAAAGAAGCTTCAATGGGAAGAACAAGTGTTTCATTAAGCATCATGATCTTACTGCTAATTACACTCCAACAAAAAGTTTGTTGTCATCACCAAACTCTAATGTAACAAAGACATTTGCTGGCTTTAAATGATTACATATATTATCATACTTTTATGTCATCTGCATAAAGTAAAGTAAATGTCAACTCTGACAGCTACCCTTTTCAGGAGACTTGGGCTGCTCTGTATTCTAACTTCATCTGCACTTGTTTTTTTTATTAACTATTGTTTCTGTGAGTTTTAATCATCACGCTGTTGTTGATGAAGAGGTCTTAGTGGTCGT
Organism: Brachyrhaphis terrabensis; assembly: GCA_903067065.1. Classification (NCBI taxonomy): domain Eukaryota; kingdom Metazoa; phylum Chordata; class Actinopteri; order Cyprinodontiformes; family Poeciliidae; genus Brachyrhaphis; species Brachyrhaphis terrabensis. The sequence goes on from CAEGAG010187989.1 coordinate 98,127, forward strand.
GATTCACAGGGTAATAAAATTCTGAGTTCAAACACAAAATCAATTATGGAGAGGCAGCAGGGAAAAAGAAAAATAAAACTCAGAACTGGCTGGTGATTTGAAGCCAGAAGCAGTGTTTCGATTGTTAAATGGTTCATAACTCCGAAGACAATCCGCTCTGCATGCAACGACTGCGTCTGTGTCTAGACTGCAAAGAGAGCAGTAACTGAGCCAAAACAAAGCTGCAGTGTTAAATTGGACCCAGCCGACATCAGTGAAGCAGCAGAATTATTTAGCCACTTTGCTTTTCTACCAGTGGGTGGTTAAGCTGGCCCAAGAAATTTTTAGTTCATATCAGGACGCCAATGTATCCAGAGCTCTTAATCAGATTCTGTAAATTTAGGCATCAGTCGATAACATTTTCTCTGTTTTTACAAACATTTTTGCTCCTCTCCTCTTCTGTGTTATTTTCCCAGTGCTGGGAGAAAATAGAAGAATGTGTAGATATTTGAAAACTAGACATTAAATAAAAACAGAATATATAATGACTATTTTTATCCCGGTTTATAGTGTGAGACATAGAGTTGACATACTATGTACTGTACAGTACATATCAATACAATTGATACTGTACATATCAATACAATGCAATACAATAAACCGTATTAGGTTTCATTGAAAAAATTACAAGTTGTGCTACAATGTGTATGCCCTGCAGAAAATTGACACAGTGTGCACTCTAAGGGAAAGTCGGACTAAACATAGAACTATGTATCATAGACGTCATCTCTTAGCTATGGATGTGGGAAGGTTTAACCCACTCAGTGTTCATAATAACCCTCGTATCTACTGTGGGATTAACTGGGCCACTTTTTTTTTTTTTTTTTTACATTGGTCCACACAGAATTAATGGAGTAGTCATAACTCCAGCAAGTATATGCAAATATAGTCTAGTAATAAATTTGGTAATGCATCATTAACTTGCATTGTTTATTACTTGAGCAGAATCCGATTCTTTGCACTGGTCTGCAGGTTTGCATTGGCTCTTCAATAAAACAGATCCATTTTTTATCATATAGCTACTCTGAAGTATTCTGTAAATTGGGACACACAGAATGTTTTTCAAATTTAAGACGTAAAAAAGAATTGCCTCCATAAAGGTTGATTGTACTATGGATTTTCAAATTTTCACTCATACACCTGCATCTGGTTATAGGCACCTTTTCAGGTTGCACTCTGACTATATGGTTTTTAAAACCACCAGCAGGCATAATTTTGGCTGGATATTTGACAACACTTCTCGGTAAAATTAGCACAATTACTTTTAAATAATCTAACTCTCCTCTCAGACACTGCTTTTATACATTGTTTATAAAATCCAACAAGCTTGAGTTTAGGTCCTTTGCAAATCCATTCCAGAAACTTAATATTAATATTCTATATCAATCCTTAAACCAGTTTCTATAATTTTTGCGATCTTCATCCATTCAAACTCCCAATTTCCAACATTCAACAATCTGAATGCCACCCTCAGATGAGAAAAAATGCTGAAGATGTTTATGAACAACTCAAGAGCATAACGTAGCTGCTGCACATTTGTCACCTGACAGTGCACAAGTTGTCTCTCGTTCCACATCACATAAATGCTATATTTAATTGAAAGTGGGAACTGTGGGGCGTGCTGTGGTGGCGCAGGGGGTTAGCACGCCCCATGTTTGGAGTCCTTAGTCCTTGACGCGGATGTCGCGGGTTCTACTCCCGGTCCCGGCGACCTTTGCCGCATGTCTCCCCCCTCTCCTCGCCCTCTTTTCTGTCTGCCTACTGTCGCAAAAAATATGAGCCACTAGTGCTGCAAAAACTCTTTGGAGAAAAAAAGAAAGTTGGAAACTGGAATGACTATTGGGGTGCAGTAAACTCAATCAATTTGAGATAATTTTGGCTTTGTGCCATGATACATTATAATTATTTTTGTTTCCTTCCATCTGTATTCATCTTGTAATTCTAATGATTTATATAATCTGATTTCATCTCATATTTTTCCTGATTTAAATTGTGAATGTTTTGACTGACATATTGTGAATGGTACATTTAAAACTATGTGATAATGCTGTATGCTTTGTAGATATTTCAACAGTGAGCTGGACTGTTGGCAGGCAAATTAAAAGAGAAAAATATGAACTGTCCTTCTTTTTTTTTTTTTTTTTTTTACCGAGTAGTTACAATATGAACTGCTCTATTAAAAAGGAAGAGCTGAACATTACTGGGGAAAAGGGCACAGCTTTATTTAAATAAATATGTCACTCACTGAGTCAGAATTATTTTCAGACACACTGATTTTTCTTTATATAGTCTTGGAGTCATTGAACTTGTCTCATTAAGCTGAACCCAGTGACTTTGTGGCAGTTCATAAAGTTGTGTCTTTTAAGTGCTGCACAGTGAAACATAAACAAGAAATGGCTTCATTATACAGAGAGAGTACATGTATGGGCTTGTTGATGGGCATACATCACCAGCGTGATGCAAACAATTTCTGAGATAAGTGCATAGAAATTTCATCTGTATACTCCAGCTGTGTGTGTTACTAATTCAAACTGATGTCCAAACCAGAGATGGTTAGGAGTAAGCCACAACTCAAGATATGAAATGAAGGAGTTTGTATTTGCAGTTTGAAACTATCAGAAGTCAAACATAACAGTGATATGAGCGCAGGGATAACCATGACTGTGATGTGGAATAGCTGCTTCCCCCACATACAGGTATTAAAACTACTGAATAAAACAAAGAGATGTCAGACATCTATGTTATGGTTGTTATGTTCTGAATTGTGCTTGATTGTTTATCTGGTGACCTTTGTAGTCCCCCTCTCCCCCCGTTTCATTTTATAAACACAGTTTCAGATCAAATTTGACTAGCACTCATTCTCTCATCCATAAACTTCATACACAATCTTCAACTTCTGTTTGCAAAGGATTTGTGAATCAACTGCTTTTGTGTCATTTTACTTCCAAAACAGTCTGATTTATTCCAGCCATTCAGTCATCCATCCATCTTATCTGGCACTTATCTGAGATCACTTTCCCAAGGCAGCTGGCCCAAAAACAAGACACGCCTACTCAAACGTGTATCATTGTTGATGTCTGATACTGATATCACCCAGTTCCAACTTCTCTGTGAAAACTAAAATATAAGAAAATATTTTTAAAATAGTAATTGATTTGATTTTTTTTTACATGTCATGCAACATGTGTGACAAAACAGTTGCTGTAAAATAATCATGCAATTATTAAAACAAAGAAAAATGCATGCAGAATAGACTTGTCGAACTAGAAATGCATCTAAAAGTTGCAAAACGGAGACTCTTGAGGAGTAGAATTGAAATTTTTTTCTTTAGAAAAATATATTTATAGCAGGGGAGGGTAGACCCACATTCATTTTCCTGCAGTCTTAATCTGGCTCACATGAATTATTAAATATTTAACAAATATTTGCAAAAAAAAAAAACATTTTCTAAGTAAGCAAATAGAGCTATGTGGTTAAAAAGTGATGGTGCTGAGTTAGCAAATGTGTGCAAAGTTTGTCACCTGGTAACTTCACATAGGTGAACTCTAGTTACAAATAATAGGGGGGAAAACAACATGTAGTTTAATGCCCTAGATGTAAGAAGGTTTATCACAAGAAAATGTCCAAGATTTCAGATTTTTCTCACAGAAAGATAACGTGTTCTTCCGTGAAGCTCTCATCAAGATAACAGTTTAAACATGAACAAAACACAGATCATCATGCAACAATTTCAAACAGCGCAACCCAGCATTGGCTCGCTCCTGCTGCTCTGTGTCTAACCAGACTTAAGAGGTGCTACAATTGGGGAAAAAATCTTACAGCTTTTTCATTGAAACATACGGTGCAGCTTTTCTAATATTTCCTTTTGGTCCAGTACTTCCAGAGCTGACTTTTTTTCCCTATTTTTACACAAGACCTAACAAATTCCTGTGACTGTCAGGATAAAATATGGCTCAAAATTCTGACGATCAACAAAATGTAACCTTTAACTTTTTGTAGTCTTATTCTGCCCGTTTAATATTATTATTACTGTTACTAGTATATTTCTTACATCTGTCTTTGCTGTGGAGAAGTCTGAATTAAGAAATTGTGGAGTGTAAAGACATAAGGTACTGGAAGAGAAAATATAAATATATGATTTTTACAATGTACAGCCCTATTGATGTGCATCAATAGTTGTTGATTCAAGTTTTGTTATGTACAATCTATTCTCTTTTCATTTTGCTTAAATTCATGTTGGGCACTTTCTGTATGTAACCATATTATCTTTACACAATTGTGTATTTTATTTCTGTATGGCAATGTGTTATATCAAACACATAAATGATTCACAGTTCAACTAAATTCACAGTGTGGGAAGCTTAAAAAGTATATAAATATGCACTTTTATAATATTTTATCATATCTAGAAATAATTTTTATTGTCTAAACATTCCTTTTGTGAATATTTATGATGTCAAGATTTTTAAGCTCTCTGTTGGGAAATTGCAGTGAGGATGTGTTGTGTTTACACACTTTCATCTGTTACTTTTTTTTAACATGCTATTTTCATTTGGCAGCTTTCTACAAGTCGCTGTGTAAATAGCTCATCTCCTTCTGATCTGTGATCTAATGAATGCTCTCCTCAGCTCTCCCTCAGGGGCGTCACAAAAACACTGTTAACACCTTCTTGAAACATGCTGATTCACTGTTCTTCTGAGCTGCGTTCCCATGTGTTTGATTGTCATTTGTAACTTTGTTGCCTCATGGCAGAGAGATAAGTGACAACAAACGCTGATCTTTTTCCCATTGATTAGCTGGTGTCACAGAAGTTCAAGCAATTTGGGAAAACAGAAAAAAAAAATAAATGTGAAGTTTTTTTTATACTTTTTTGATGATGTTGTATTAGCTTGAAACTATTTTTCTAAAATACAGCATCTGTAAAATAACTTCAACATCTCCCAGTATCAAAACATCAACAATTTAAAGAAAAATTACATTTGGACTTTTGAAGCAGAACTTTTCCGTGATGTAATACTTAAAGAAATGGTTATTTTGTGGTTTATTTTTTATGTTCTATTCGATGTTTTGATTATTATTTTACAAGATATTGTTAAATTATTCAAACTCTGTGGCTGAATTACACAAGGGGAGATGTACCGTGAAATATTTATCCTCAACATATTTTTTCTGTATTTTTTGCATATTTGTCACTGTTAAATATTTTAAATTATTAATCTGATTTCAATATCAGACAAAGACAACCTGCACAAATACATAAACATTTTTTAATTGATGATTTCATTTATTCTATCCAAGCAAATATAAACCTATGCGAACAAATAATCAATTCCTATCTAAGTCATTATCTAACCACATCTTCTGTTTAACTAGTCCCAGCCAAGTTTAATTCAGACCTTTTGAATAAAGAAAATCACTTAATCAAAACCTGCAATTAATGATTGACAAAAAACAACTATAGTATGCTTTTCTAATTTTACAAAATCTACTTTTAAGGTAAGTTGAATTGAAGTGACAAAAAAAAAAGTCTGGCAAGAAGCTTTAATCAGACTTTTGGTTTTAGGTTTTTGTTATCACTGTTCATACTGATAACGCTCTGAGAATAGAAATATTAACTTCAGATCACATACTAATTTATTGTGAGGGTATTTTACCAAATAATAAATGTTGCCTTACTTCGTCATCATTTAAACTTTTAATCTATTCAATGATTTATGTCGGCTGCTGTGGTAAATGGTGTTGTACTCTCTGTGGAGGTCCCCTGCCTATTATTAGGGTTCCTCAGTAATTTAGTATTCACACTTGCTGTTGGTTTCATCATCTGCCGATGTTCCTTTCAACAGGTCCCCACAGTATAAATGACAGCAGTGCAACAGGTAATTAAAAATGGAGAAATTGGTTTTGTAAGATAACATCAATTTGAGCGTGAAAGGGAAGAAATCCTATAGCTTTTTTTCTCCCAATTGTCAACATATATTTCATTCTACTTTATTCTTTATTAACAATGTCAAATACTTAACTCGTCCATCTAATTGGATCTGTTAATAATTTTATAAATAGTTTTTGATAAAAAATAATTCATATTAAATAAAAGCTAGGTAACAAATTCATTTAGTGTTAGCTTTAACACTGTCTACTTTAAATACTGCGATTTTACAAAGCTGGTTTTGCAAAGCACTTTCCACGGATGAATATTGAAACATTACTTTGACATTGATTCAGTAGTGTGATATTATTTTTTTGGCATATTATGAAACAATTTAAAAATATTTTATCCTCATTATTAATAAAATGACAATGCATTTTCTTGACAGTAGTATTGTGAGATGGGAGAGAAATGGATGAATCAACACCGATGACACTAATGTCAGATCTTCTTACAATTATATTAATTTTATTTAATCAAATTGAGCGTTAAACCAGGTTTGATCCCATCACAGTTTACTTATCAATTGTATTATCTAACTGCAGCTAATTAGATAATAGCTGCAGTTACCTCTAAGATATAAGAATCTTAGAGGTTCTTATATCGGGGTGGAAACATATTTCACTAATAGGAATGTTCTATTTTTTTTCTATTCTTTTCTGATATCTACTATTTTCCATTCTATGTTGTACAGTACCATACAAAAATAATCACACCTCTCAAACTTTTTTTTACATTTTAATCTAGTCAAAAAGACAAATTAAAGTGAATTTCTGTGGGACTTTACATGACAGACCATCATAAAGTAGAATATATTTGTGATGAAGAAGGAAAAGAATTTGTTTTTCAAAATAAAAAAAGAACAAAAATTGGAAAAGTGTTTGTGCATCCATCCCGCTTTACTTTGATGCATCTTAATAAAATTAAGTGGAGAAAATTCCTTCAGAAGTTATCTGAGTAATGTTATCATCAAACTTGTGTATTATTTATTCACAGAATAAATATATTCTGTTAAAGTTTTAAAGGCATGAGAGGACATAAGTAAACACAAAAGACAATTTATGAATAAAGTTGCAGGGAAATTTTGGCAGATTAGCTTTTGAAACTATATCCCAGGAGTGTTGCACAACATGACTCTCCAGCAAAAGACGTCTTACTCAAAAAGGTAACAATTTCACACTTGATGACATAAAAATGGCTGAACAAGGTGAAAAACATTGCCCTTGTACCATTAGTCTCCTTCTGTTCAGATGGATGATGGGAGTTCATTTTATGTAGTCGTCGATCAGATATTGCTCTGGTGTTGTGCTTTAATTTGTACTATAAAATAAAAAGCATTGGTTTATTTGGGTTAATCTATCACTTTGAATCCCAATATAAATCACTGACGTCTAGTTATATGACAAAATGTGGCAAAGTTTAGTTTAAGTTTTTTAATAAATTCTCAAGCAAACATATTTTGCTTTTTAAAACACATCTATGCAGGGGTGAATACAGAAACATTTCAGTGCCCTTTCATGTGCAACAGATTGCAGGCTCAATAATACCCCACATAACACACATTACCTCTGCTTTCTCCCTCCTTGTTGTTTCTGCAGAGAGGAGCTGATGATCAGCTCGTCGTTTGACTCTTTGGAGGTCCTCCTGGACTCTTTCGGACCCGTCCGAGATTGCTCGAAAGACAACGGCGGCTGCAGCCGCAACTTTCGCTGCATATCTGACCGAAAGCTCGATTCCACCGGCTGTGTGGTGAGTCATCTTTCTTTATAAATCTCTACCTTTAGGCTGCTGTAGATTCCGCCACAGAAAAAAATGACCTTTCCCCAGAGAAAAGAATCCAATTCAAAGTATTACAGAGTGGTATACAATCTACACACTCCATCTTATGACTGATGCAGCACAAGAGGATAAAATTGCCTTAACCTCCAGCAGATCCAAACCTTGGGGAGTTTTGATCTTTTGCCAACGTACCTGGCCACTTTTCTAAAGGTTATAAACCAGATCCCCTTTTTTTTTCATTAATATCCTGTTTTGGTCATCATTGTTTAAGTCTGTTTACTTGCATAAATATTCATGGGCACATCCACGGTGACCCACATCAAGGACACACAGTGAAGCGGCATTCTCTAGCGTGTCTGAATAGACTATTTGACTCTCCCCCGTCGTCTCTCATGCCTCTTAGGCCAGCAGCACATTCATTACCTCCAGGTGGTGCTTAGCAACCAGGAAATGTAGCAGCCAGGTTTGTTTTCTTCTCCATCTGCTGGGGACCCTACTGCTTGCATTCTTGTCATTGCAGAATCTTATTGCCTTCTGCTGGTGTTTTGCTTCCCTTAAATCCCTCACCCCTCACCCCACTTTCTATCGATGAGCTGTCAGACACCGTCCCTGCAACAATTTAATTTCTTTTCGAGTGCTTTGATGCACTTCAGTCGAGGCTATAAGGTGGTCCGGGAAGATGCTGTTGATGTGATCCTGTATGCCTCACTCGCGATGCATCTCAAACATGGTGGAGCAGCTGGTGGGAAATTTAAGTGGGGGGGATATGTAATTTAAAGACTAGAGCATAGACCCACGTTTCCAAGGAATTCCGCACTTCTGCAGTGATATTACGATATCAATATCACCTATAACAAATATATGAGTGCATTTGTTAATGAATGTCATTCTCTTTCATCATCTTACTTTTATTTTGAAGTCATAGATTTACAGTAAGTTAACTCCAGGCAGTTGAATAGAAGGTAAAAAGCCTATTTCAAAGTACTTGATCAGCTCTTTAAGCTTTAAAACATAGTTTTCTACTGCCCTTTCCAGATATCTTTCCTCTAGAACTGTGGTACCTTTTAATCCGACAGGCAAATTTTATATTCATAAATTAAAATGGAGAGGGGGAAAAAAAAGATAATGCATAATAAAAGTATGTATCTTTTTACATGAGAGACTATATTCCGCAACTGAAAAGACAGTATTTTGGGATCATAATGAGGACTAAAATATAAGTCTGCCTTAAGATTATGGTCAAAAGATAATGGATCTTGTCATACTCTGAGGTGCGATTTTTGTGCTCACTCCTATTGGTACCTGAACAGCAGAGCAAGTAAAACAAAACCCACATTTTTTTAGATTAAGTGAGCAAACGTAAGCTTTTACACTCACAGTTTTGTATTGTGGGATAATATATCTCATCATTTGATTATTTTTGGGGTGAAAAGCATTCACTGAAGTAAAACTGTGTCAGATTGCAAGATGATCTTATGTAGGTCATGCAAATATGCTACAAATATAAACATTTTATGAATACGTCTGAACAATATAAGCACATTTTAAATCTTCACAAGAAGACAGGACAAATTCTACTTTCTTTCCTGATCTGCTTTGCTCAGCATCAGAAAAACTTGTTGGTGTTTTCTGTTTTTCTTCCCCTGCGAAGATGATCTCAAGCTTTATGCAGCTGCTAACTTTCTTATTAAATCTGCATCAATCAAATCAGTTTTGTTTTCTAAAGTGACAAGAAAATGACTGGATGTGATTAACATTAGCATGTTTTTTTGTGAGTTTTCATTGAAATGCATGCATAATGAATCGTTTAAATGTAAGCAAACTGCATCAAAAGAGAAAGAGAGCGAGATTGTTTTCAGGGTGAAGCTATTTCAGGAGCAGGTCTGTCTCTGTATATAGTTTTAGAATATGAAGCCCAGTCAAACTCAGGTTTTCAAAATTTAGCTCCTGCAAAAGTATTGTAATGTATCTGTCCCTGATGTTTCTAACTGCTACCATACAAATAGCAATTCTAAAACTGAAGCAAAATGACACTTGGACCCTAATTGCTTTTGTTTTGAGTACTCCACTTTATTTGTTCCTGAAACTTGAGAGGATGTTCAGATTTTCGAATATTAACTGAACTGAGTTTCTTGTGTTATTGTTCATGAAAACAGAAAGCATGCAGTTAGTTAAACCAAAAACTATTTATACCCCAGAAAGTTTGAGATTTAAACGCATTTTAATCAAATCAAAATGTTTGTGTCTGACAAAAAATGTGATGTGCATATTTTAAAAGATAATAAAACCATATATGAGTAACAATTTTCAGTTTTTATTTACACTTTAATAAGAAAAGATGCCATGTCAAAAATATGATTCTTTATAGTGTATTAAAAATGCAATTACTTTTGAAGACTTCTTATAACAGCTGATTAGATTCAAAATTCTTGGAATGAAATGAAAGACACATTTTCCATATTATATTATACTATATTACAATGCTCATAACTCTATTTTGGCTTTTAGCAGTTCATCTGTTTCATCTGTGAATTAAAGAAGCATTTCTCATAGTATATTTTTCAACCCACAGGAATATGTTTTTCTGCTTTTTGATAGCTTAGCGCTGCAGTTACATTGAATGAAAATGGCTTAGTAAATCACCTTCTTTTTTCCTGATGCTTTTCAGAAGTCACAACCTGCTCATATGGGAAAGAGTCAATCTCCTGGTTGTCTCCTGCAGAGTCAGCCAGGAGATTGACTCCTGCATAATTTCTGCAACTAGAAATTATGCAGGAAGACAGACTTTTTGTGTTTGAAAAGTTCTTTGTATTTATGTGGTAAGCAATATATCCATTTATGCTTTTTATATCTTAAATGATTTTGTCCTTTTTACATATACATTTTGACTTAGGAAGAGCAAAGGGAGGAATCGACACCATAGCTGTTAATGGTTAAAAAAAATATGCAGCGTCTTTATATGTATACATTCCAGATATAAATATAGCCTGTGATGTCAGTTTAATCTAATAACTAGTGATAGTCGGTATTTTGTGTCAAATTTCCTTTAGAACTTTAACACTCATGAAAGGGCAATTTAACAACAATTCTGAATGGAATAAAATACAGTAAAAAAAGAAAAATCTGTTAAATTTAACTAATTTGATTAGATTAATATTTACTGTGTAATATTCAAAAATTAATCAAATCATTCTTACTCTGCCCCTTACATTTTTGTTGATCAAATAAATATTCTTCCTCATTCATCATAGTGACCACTGGCTGCTCGAAACAGGCCTTCATGTCTTAATTGTTTTATCGAGAATTCGACATAAAATAAAAATCCTTAAGTTAAATATATCTCTAACAGAGAGTTGGCGGTGCCATGTGCATTTTTGTAAAAACGTTTTTCTTAGCGTCATAGTGTTCCCCAAATGTTGGAATTTATTCCTTTTTTAAAGCATGAATTATTTCACAACAATGAAAGTGCTATACACACATTCACCAGGGGTGGCAAGAATTTGCCTGCCTCTGTCTTAGTACAGCTGCAAACAGATTTGAAGGTTGACTTAGGTTTAAATGCATTAGAGCGATATGGTCAAAGAAATCCTGTATAGTACAGCGCCACTGAACTTAAATGTCGGCAGTTCAATATCCATCCAATTTCCATCTTATACAAGGAGATGACTGAGTGGATATTTTTAGCCAAGCCTTTGAAGTCTTGCAGGCACTTGAATCTGTTTTGCCTGGTTGAGACACTTTTTCATGCTTTTCCCTGGTGTGAGAAAGCATAAAACAGTCCTCACATTTTTGTTGTGACATTATTTCTTAATGCATAATTACAGGGTGACTTTAAAAAACATTTCACATTTGCCATCCATCTATCTAAGAGACAGCTTCTTTATGTTGCAGTGTGTTGCAAATCCCTGCCAAAAGCATCAGGGGGAAAAAAAATCCATTTTCTTTCCTCTGAAATTAGTCTCACAAGGATCCAAAGCAAAGTGGTGAAAAGATTTCTTTCCAACGCTTTGAGGTGTCAAGAAGCTTGTCTTTCGTATCCTGTTAATTATTTACTGTCTTGTAATATGTGTGCATTTGGGTCTGTAATATATCTGAAACCTTTGCAAAAAATGACAATAGGGAGTCTGTGTCTCTGTTTTCACCTGACTGATTCAGAGTTTAGACTTGGACAATAATTCAACATTTACTCTCAGGCCAAGACCCCTTGAGAAAGAGGCTAGCTTGTATGTTCAACAATATGGAATAAGCCATTTTTGTGGCTTTTAAATATATATATATAGTTTTCTGAATCTTTAAAGCTCAAGGCATTATTGCTTGGGGACACAAAGAAAACTGTTGTGTAGTTATCTATTTTCTTTAAACCTCATTTATTACCTTCCATCTGAAAGATATGTTTTAATGTTTGAATGTGAATTTATATACATACAAAGTAGCTTTAATTATTTACAATTTTTCAGGAATGTTTTTTTTTTAAGCTAAAGCAATGGAAAAAGAACGAGACAACCTCAAGCCAGTGATTCTGTTGGTTGCTGAATTTAAGCTTCTTCCCTCAACTAAATAAACTAAACAAATTAACCAAGACTGACAACATAAATGTGACGCACCATGCCAAAAGCAGGAACAAGGCATGATTCAAATCCTGTTGCATAAAAAGGCACTTTATGTGCAACATGTAGATATTTCTCAACATACACGACAGACATCTAATGGTACAACTAGGAACAAGACTCTTATCTTCCACTTATCCAGGATCGGGCAGTGATGCAACATTTACACACAGATTATTTTGAATGACTCTTTACCCTGAAGTTTGTTATACAACTTTTCTTGCTTGTAATGCCCTGCACACATATCCAAAGTTTTTGCAATCACAGAATAAATACAATATAAGTAAGGACTTATGTTTTATGAAGATGTATAACCAGCTTCTTTGGTGGAGTCCCAAAGCATTCCTTGGCCAGCAGAGAAAACATATTCTGTCCAGCATTTATTTAGGAATGGTATAATTCTACTAAAATTCAGAGTTCATAGACAACTCCAGGACAACATCTCGCAAGACAGAAGCTCCCAGGCGTATTGAAAAATTTAACAAAAACTAAAACCCTCTAAAAATATAGATTTCTTATAGGTAAGCCAGAAAAAAGCTCACTTTTGTCTGCACGCCTTCCCAGCCATGCTGTCAATATGTGGGGTTATTGCTAAACAATGTAAATTACCAGTCTTTGGTAACAACACCCCCAGGTAGCTGATCAAGTTTGGGGAATTTGGCAACTTTGAGGACTGTTTCCTCTTTCATCTTGTTTGCAGAGTGCCAACATTTCAATGCCCATATTTCCTTCAAAAGTCTTTTTTAAAATTATTTTTATGTGTTGACATCATCAGAAAGTTTGTAATCCACACTTTCTGGCTCTCTAAATAACTAAAAAGGTTCCTAGAGAAACTTGTGCCTAGTTGTATCTTTGCCAGTCATAAATCATGGGAACTCCCAAGTCCAACTAATTCAAAATAAAAAGAAGATTAACAAAACAGCTTCAAAGTAAAGTTGGGGAAAAGGAAAACACAGCCCTGTGGCTTTATATAAACTGCTCAGTAATTCAAGTCTTTTAAGGGAAACACAGATTAGTGACAATCCGATGCCTAACCTTGTCAAACAACACAATTCAAGGAATGGAGTTTAAAGTTATACTTTTTCTGGTAAAACGAAAAAAAGTAATGTGCCCATGAAATCTACTGTGGCACCAGATTTAAATCTATGCTGGTAATACCTTTTATTTTATTTTTGGGGGCAGGGTGAGGAGGGTTTGGGGAATTGGTTAATGTCATTCCTGCCTAGAAGTGGGCCACACAGCTTTAAGGGCTGTCAAGTCAGGTGGAGTAGCATTGGCATTTATGAGTGTTGTGGATTGGTGATGCGCTCCCAGGGAATAGAGAGCAGTTTGGCGAGTTCCTTCTTTTCAGGGCGGAGTTGTTCTGCTGCTGAGGAGGTGGTTTTGGGGTTACCAATTTGTAGGCTTGACCTGCACTAGGAGACATGGTAACAGGATTGGGAAAGGGGGTTTGGTACCCTGCTTCTCTCCTTATGCCTCTTTGGCCTCCTGATCTTTGTTGTTGACCAGCTGCTGTGTCAGGCATATGTGGGGATGGCTGGTGCCTGTTTAGAGAGGCTGCTGCTGCTGCCTCTGGGAGCCAAGGCTACCCCTTGCTGCTCTTGCTCAAATTAGCAGCACTCACATCACACGCACACACTGACATCCTCACGCTTGTGCACACATACAATAGGAAGGTTAAAGACCTTTTTTCTGTAAGTCAGCTACGTAATTAATCAAAATATAATTTGAGGCTCTTCAGGGAGTTACTTGGGGGCTCTCATAGAATGGACATAGAGCATTTAATTTGTGTTCCCTGCAGCCAGACAGTCCTGAAGTGTAGAAAAATAAAAATAATGTCACAAAAGAAATACAGTAACTTAGTTGCTATAGTAGAACTTTCACAATACAAACAGATGTTTGTGGGTATATTTTAATTGTTTGTGCGTTGATCATTTTCTTGTTTTATTTATATTCTACGCCTCTTGACACATTCACTCAATTCATCTGTGCTCATTATTGTTAGAAAGATGTTACCAAATGAGTTTATTCCTTTGTGTTTAGATTCTTAGCTTATTTGTGTATGATGTTTCTGTACGTTTAATTCTATTTCTCATTATTCTCAGACATTTTCTTTTTTGGTTTGAAGATTATTTGGGACTTAGTTCAGCTCCTTCTGTGTTAATTAATCCTCTCCATAATGGCGTTTTCACACCTGGTAGTCCAGTATACTTGGCTTGATCGGGGACCAAAATTGCAATGTTTGTTACATTTTCAGATGGTATGGTGTGCATTCACACTGCAATGTGTTAAACCATCCAAAGACTTTGAAGCACTTCATTCTTCACAAATTGTAAACAAAAATGGAGTAGGGACAGATTTTAGCGGTCGTAGGACAAACAAACTAGAGTTTGATAAACAGGCCTGGTGTTAATCAAGGAAACTTAGGCACAGCAGGCCTAAGTGTCTTTGCTTTCTCCCTGCCACAGATGTATATGAGGGGCCGTTTAGGACAAAATTTACGTTTGTCTCTCACACACTACCAAAACCTCTCGCATACTCCAAAAAATAGCCACGCACACTCCAAAAAATTACGTTTTGTCTCTCACACACTACCAAAAACTCTCGCATACTCCAAAAAAATAGCCACGCACACTCCAAAAAATTACGTTTTGTCTCTCACACACTACCAAAAACTCTCGCATACTCC
>CAEGAG010188013.1:0-17616 GCA_903067065.1 Brachyrhaphis terrabensis
TAGATAGATAGATAGATAGATAGATAGATAGATAGATAGATAGATAGATAGATAGATAGATAGATAGATAGATAGATGTGGACATAAACACAGATGTAACTGCAGTCAAAAAAAAATAACTGCAGTTTTATAGCTTCATGGTTATAAAACCACAGGTGCAAAGACCAGCCTATAGATTGACAACTGTTTCTGTTGGAGGATAGTTAAACAATAAGCACCATATTAGCATATTCAGCCCACAGTGAAGCTAGAAGTTAACCATTGCAATATATTTGCTCACCTGTAATTTAAATAATGATGTTGGGTGTGTGTTTATGGTTTTTAACTGTACCTTAAATTTCTTAATTTTAGCGATACAACTGAACATCTAATATTAATCAAATAATTCTTTAACATGTACTTATATGACATGCCATATTTTTAAATAAAGCCAGACAAACAATTTTGTGTCTTTAATAAAAATTAGATTTCTTACGGATGGGTAAATGACTTTGCCCATTGGTTTAAACATTAACAAGATTTACATCTCTCAATGTCATAGTGTAAAAAAGAGAGGAAAAACACACAGTACACTGACAACATAGATTTACATAATACATTATAGGTGCCAAACAAATCATGCACCTGTGTTCACACTGTACACCAGAAAATATTGGAAAAATAATATCTGCTCCTTACATGTTAATGTACTCTTCTATGCACCGTATATCGCTGTGCCAGGCTTTTAAAATTACATTTTACCCACCAACTGCGTTAACTTTTTTGTACATAATACATATTAGTAGGTCCAAGAGAGCAAAGAGCCAGCTTCCAATAAAAAGTTAACTCTTACTCTTAACTGTTAAATACTTTATTTTACACCAAATGTTGGTTTACTTTTTTGTAGATGATATGCAGTTTTTCTTGTAGTCTTGTTGATTTATTATCTTGACAGTTTCATATCATATGCAGTATTGTAGGAATCCAATTGTAGAGCATGATAAGTCCAGTTAGATTTTAAGTTTTCATCAGTTTTGTGATTTTAGAAATATTGACTTTTTGTTTCACCTTAAAAAGCTGGAGTATCTATCACATTCAGAGAAAATGGACACCTGAAAATAGATGAAAAGAAACAAATCTGGTAAATGACACTGTAATAGGGTTACACACTGTCATGAGTCTTTTTTAACCTGAAAACTATTTTCTGTCTTCACCCAAGCATGGAAGTACCAGTCACGCATTAGAATATTAAAATATAACTTTAAAAAAAGTGAACAATCATAGCTTATTTTTTAAAATTCAATTTGGATTTTAACAATTTTATTTTCCATACTTTGTAAATTGGAAGACATTTACTTGTGTTCAGTGTTTATTGTTTGGCACCAGCCTTTAAATAAAGTAAATTCTCTCATCAGCCTGCTTTTCCTGCTTGCTCATTTAAAACTGGTAAGAAAGTGCATGCAACCTGGAAAATCCCCCTAAGGTATGTGAATGCGAAGCAGTGAACCTTAATCCTTACGAGTTGTCTCTGAGTCACAACTATGCCATCATCGATACCCTCAGCTCTAACGTGGGTCTTCTGTACTTGGAAAGGCACATACAGTAGTGATATATTGAATGTTTCATGCTTAATTTAATAATTAGTGCAAATGGCACAAACTAAAACCCTGAGGTCCAGCATAAAATAATTAAGTTGGAGCTTGCAATTACTAAGGACAGCTTAGGGCCAAATGAGTCAGCTAACAGAAATAGTCAGACAGACGTATTTTCTGAAGTTGCATCATCGTCATTTCTTAGTTAGGTGCCATAAACAATACTGCTTTGTCTGGTTTGCATTTTAAAGGCCTTCAGAACCACTAGCAGTATAAGATCATTTTAAGTGATAATGCAAACTGAGTTTAAATAATGTTTGTTGATCTCTCTGAATAGAAAATTATCTTTTTTTATGCAACTGTTTTAAGCAGTTGTTAGAAAAGCTGGCATTTTAAAAGGAACATAAAAAGGACATTGAAATAAATGTAAACCACAGTTTTTTATAGTTCTGTTATTGTTCTTTATTTTTACATTAGTGTATTTTTGTAATATAACATAAATTAATTTCATTGTAGAAAGTGTGTTTAATTCGCAAATGTCTATATTAATTTGTATGCTAGTGTTACCCTTAATCTATGTTTTATGTTTCAGTAGTATCAATTGTATTTTCCATTTTTAATGAGGTTCTGGTCAGAGTGGAAGTTGTCAGTCATGAGTAAGTATCAAACGTGGAACTGGGTAGGTGACACTTTATTAGGCACAGATTGCTATTATCAGGTTGAACCCCATTTTGTCTGCATGGTCAAAAACACTACACAGGAATGCTGTGGCACTTAACTATGTGGACTTCATACTGAGGATCCCAAAGAGATTTGAACCACTAATACAAGACAGAATTTATCCATACTTTCATCTTGTTTACACCAAATTTTGGCCCTACCATCTGAACATTACAGTCAACTGTTTGTAACTTGTGGACTTTTAAGTTGCTGCTGCCTCTGTAATCTCAAACTAGTTTCATCATTCTGCTTTGACATAAGTCCTTTCAACCCACAGAGCTGCAGCTCACTGGCTATTTTTGCTTTATTGAACCTCTACTAATCTGAAGGCACGTAAAAAAAAAAAAAAAAATCTGTAAATCAGCACTTTCTAGGACTCTTAGAGCACTCCAGCCTGGCAATAACAACTGTTTCACAAAGTCACTTAGAACTTCTTTATTCCCCTTCATGATACATGGTTTGAACTTCAGCAAGATGTTTTCACCACAACTAGATTCCTGTCTGATCTGTTATTTAGATTCCAAAGACCTGAGACCTGAATTGGACTTTCTGAACATCTCTGCTGTCTTGAAATACTTTGATCATCTTGTTAATGCACGGTGTGTACAGGGCTATACTGCAGCCTCACAGAGTCAGTAGGGTTTCTTATTCACATGCTATAAATGGAAAGGAAATTACCTGTTTAAGTTAAAAATAGCTACCTTCTTCCTCATCTTTGTCTTCACTTCTTGGAAGGATTCAGGAAGTGAGTGAGTTTCTGTCTTGAAAATGTGGCATCACTGGTAAGTTAAGACACACCCCACTTTAGAGAATTGTGAAATTAAAGCAGAACAGAAAAGGGTTTGATTAGTCTTATTGATTGGGATATTTTATAAAGTTTCACAAAGCATTATATTTCAGGTTTTCAAACCTGATATATAATACAAATAGCCCTTTCTTGGTGATAATGCTGTTTGCAGCAGAATTTAAAAATAAAGAATTTAAACATGTATGTTAGCATTTGGTTTGAAAGTGATTAAATCTGGCAAAATTTCTTCTCATAATTCTTTAGTATAGTCACTTAATTTGGGCAAATTCATGTTAAAACTACAAAGGCAGATGAAGCATTTTTTGGAAGAAGTGATTCAATATAGACATCCAGGGATTCAAGTAACCTTTTGTCCAAAACTCTGAACAAAATACAGCTCTCACTGTTCATGCAATGATGGATCATTTGTATTTAAACGGTATAAATTACCTATGTAAAGGAGGCTGTGTTTACAACATGTCGAACTGTGCACTCTGTTTAACAGATATTCAAATGATTTATGGTGGCAAACTGATGTTTGGCATCATAAACATAATTTATGTTTGGGAGTATTGGAAAAAAAATTGTAGTGAAGATGGTGATCATAAAAATTATAAAAAATAAATAGGTCAGAATCAGCTTTATTTCCCAAGTTTATGTAAGTTTTGTGATCTCCCTCAGATACTTTCAAACTAATCAAGCAAAGGACTTCATGACCACAGACGTCAGACTGACAGTTATTCCACCCTGTGCTGTGTGTTTCTTGGGAACGGTGATGCGCTTGAAGCATCAGAAAGGAAACTCAAACAGTATTACTATTTAGATGTCTGAAGAAGCATTGATCAACTTGAAATGCAAAATATACATTTAAAAAATCTTTGGAATGTTTAGGTGTACCAGCAAATGAGCAAGTGTCAATAGGTTATTTTTTGACATCATTTTTTTTCCCTTCACAACTGAACAATGAACTCAAATTGGATTTACCAGGTCCAATTTTTTTGTATGACCCTCTATCAACCTTCTTTTGCTATCACCATACAGCTGGTCAGAGATTGTGCTGTTTTTTTTTGTTTTTATTTCCATGTCTAATGTCCAGTTTAATACTTAAGTAATAGTTAAGCAATTATTACTATCATTTTTCACACATTCACTGGCAAGTTGAAAAAAACTGGAACCAAATATGGTCAACCATGAACAGCTTACATAACAGCTGGCCTGTTGACATTTCAGTCAGAATAATAAGTTGGCTTTCATGGCTAATTTTTGCCAAAATCCATCCCTTTCAATAAGTTACAAGCCTTCTGGGGTCTTTTAAGTCAAGCTAAATGTCTTTGGCATAGCCACATTGAAAAAAGCCTTTTAAAAAAAAAAAATAAATAAATAAATGTCTCTTCCAAAAAGTTGGACATTTTCAAAGCACTCCTTTACTCCTCATACAGTAGAGAGGGGAATAAAGTGAAGTGTACCGTGTCCAACACCTATGCAGACTTGTGAATTTTGTGTCACGTCATTCACAGCCAGAAAAACTCCTTCACTTCACCTCTGTTTAATTTTACATGTAATTATTTCTTAACCCTTATAATAACAGAGCTCTGGAAGGTCCGTCTGTATGCAATGACCCTGTCCTGCTTTAAGAGCTGGGCATCTAGGCTCGTGTGATTTCAGTGTATGGCCCTCAGTCAGTGCATTAGCGGTTATGTGGTTGTGATTAATGCTAATCACGCTGGATTTACTGTGTGTTTATTTTATGGCACGACTGGCAGAGTTGAGCTTGGCCCATCCATGAGTGATCCTGCTGTAGGCGAGAGGTGGTGGACCAAGGGATATAGATGATGTTAGTTTTGAGTGTAATGTTGGCCTTTCTTGAGGCTGTGTGAGGGAATAGAGTTTGTGTCGGATGTGCATGGCTGCACACATTTCCTGCTGCAGAGGACTAAATAGTTTCATTATCACAGCTGTCACTGGTGATAACAAGAAATGATAATATTTCAATGTGCATCTATGTTACAATTTGCAGTTATAATTTAAAATGACCCATTATAGTCGGGTAAAAGCAGCTTGTTGAGTCATATTTGTACTGCATAAGCTTTACTGAATTGCAGCTGTTTGGTATTGACTGGCACAGAGGCCTGTAGCTGTCCAAAGACAGTGCAACACTGCCACCATGTTGACCAACTGTATTACATTTATTTGCACCACATTTTCAGAAGCTCGTTAAAACCACAGGAGTTTTAAATTTAATTTCTTTTATTTTTTCGTACTTAAATTATGAGGAAGAAAAGAAGTAAAATTGAAACGTGAATCATCTCGATATAATAAGAGGTCTAAGACTAATTCTGGTTTTAGCTGATGTGTAGTGAAGGAGTAAGGAAGCAGTAATTGGGGGGAGGCGAAACACAAGTCTGTATTGGAAGTCTCCCCATATTCCGTTTCAACAATTTTACTCCAGTGGATGTACACTCCAATGTTTGCAGTGGCCCTGCCTTCAGAAAACAGAAAATAACAGAAAAGGCTCAGATAAAATCCCAGTGTGCATTGTATCCGCTTGTTTACACTCAGGGATTCCCTTACCACTTGTGTTAAATGTAGCCCACCGTGTTATTCTATCAAGCAAGAAAGAAAACAATTACTGAAAATGAGGCCAAGTTGAGAGGAGGCCTGTGTGTAAAATAACAAAGACGTGCGACTGTTTGGATCTGATAAGCCCCCTCCGAGTGTTTCCTCCAATGCCTCTGAAAATAAACAGCCGGGGTTGATAGGTGAATGGAGTCTTGGTTTGGGTCCCGACCGCGGCCGCAGCTTGTTTTAGGGGCTGGACCTGGCAGAGTCCACGAAGGGCCCCCATCGACAACCCAGGCGCCGAGTGACTTAAACAGGTTAGTGTGTGGCCATCTGAACCTGCTGGGACACACACACACTCACTGTTTTACAAGTTGACCACACCCATATATACCCATATGTATATATATATATATACATATATATGATCATGCAGATATAATAAAAATGTAAAGAAGAGTAGGCCCCTGAGCCCTTTGGTAAAGTTTTTGTTGTATTTCTTGAGTCATTTATCAGCGTTTAAAGAATAACTGTTATAGTGGTACTATGCTAGATTTCAGGAGTGGCATTACATGCAAGGATGCTAAAATATGTTTTAGGTAAATAACACATCTTTTTTTTTTTTATGTTTTGAATTCTCATGTCATAGATCAGTACAGTACACTCAAGATATAATCACTTTAATTTGAAATACATTAATTTGAATTTACACAAATGCTAAACGTAAGAAAACAAAAACATAATCTGCTTGTAACACTTATTTCTACTACTTCTAAAAAATTGCAGCAGACTGATCATTACAGCTAAAATAATGTGATCTTACATGTATGGACCAACTGTGTTTTTCACAACAGGAAATGTTTCCACCTGAATTTCTCTATTTTAGGGCTGCACAATATACCACAGCTATATCATCAGCAACAGCTGTTTGGAATAATTCATTCAATTTGTCACAAATGCACATTTCTCATGCTAATTATATATCCATTATGTTCAATGGATTCAGAGGATGAACATGTAGATTCACTGCCACTTAAGTCACAATTTCTGACACAATTTCTGATACTGTGCAGCCTAGTTTCTGCCAGGTCATTATCATAAATAAGTGTTTGTTCACCTAGTAAATAAAGGTTACATGAATAAAAAAAATTGTGTGGAAGCAAGAAGCAGTACATGCGTCTGTCTTCAGCTGGGCAGCAGTAATGCAGCAACAAGTGGGAAAGGGCACACTTAGTGTTTTTCCATGGTTCATAAAACTGGAGGAAATTCTATCTGCTGCAGATCGTTCTCTGGCCTTTCATTAAGACGACAGTAATCTGTAGGAACAGTTTCAAAGACAATTTTTTACAGGTTTTGAAACTGCAGATTTTTAAAACCTTGTCATACATTTATATGAGTATCCAGCCAATGCCTAATTCTCAGTTTGATCAACCAAAACATTTAAAATTTGATACAGTATAGTGCAATGTATTTTTTTTCCCTTTTTCATGCTAAATTCTTCTAACCTTCTATTCTCAAAAACATCACCAATGAATCACCCTGTGATAATTATCGCTTCTGACCTCATCCTCTGTTTAAATGTTTTTAAAAACACAGTATTCTAAACTTGTGTCAGACTTAAAACTGTGCTTCAACCCTTCAATCCAGCTTAAGCTATCAGAGTCAAACGCATGAAAGTTTACTTCTCTAATGGAGCCTAGAAGTTATTACTTGGAGTTTGGAGTCTTTGCTTACTTGTTTAACTGTGAAAGAAAGAAAAGAAGTCAGTTGCAAAATCATGAGAGAACAGCATGTATCTTCGCAATCACAGATCATCACCAGATTTTGTTGGTTAGAGGAAAAGAAAAAAAAAAAAGAAAGGTCTGAGATTTAGCTTGCTTGACATTATCTGCCCATCAAAGCAGGTGGTGTGAGCAAGACAGAGAGAATGTGGGAATTTTACCTTCAGACAGGTATAGACAGGGCCGTGGCCGCCTGCATAAGGGAGTGTAAACTTGTTCACATTAACCGCAGAATACAAAACAGGCTTTATATTCCTGATACTCTTAAACTCTCAGCCAGTGCTGATTACTTTTTTAAAGCACTGCTGGATTTTTATTGCATCACCCACCAATGTTCTAGCTTGTGAAACTCTTTGAGATGTGTACAGCACCCTCTGCATCTATTGTCACAGATAATTAAGACAGGTAAAAAGTCCTCAAAAATTAAGGAATCTTTTCTGCTGTAACATACTCTTGTACTATACCAAACCTTCTATTTGAGTCACATTACTTATTATTGGAATGTCTAACAATAAGTAAAAGAAAAATAAATGCTTTTTTAAAAATATACATATACACTTTACTTTTTCAAATCAAAGTGTTCTGGAACTTATTATTTCCCCAATCTTCTAATTGGGAAAAGAGAAGATAATATTCATTTTTGCTGAATTTAGTTTTTGCAGTTGTTTTAGTTTTAGTTTTGCAATAGTTTTTGCACATGATTTCTACATCAGATTCTGTTGATCAGCATATTTCTACATCACATTTATTCATTATTAACCCTTGCAGATCATTGTGGTTG
Organism: Brachyrhaphis terrabensis; assembly: GCA_903067065.1. Taxonomy (NCBI): domain Eukaryota; kingdom Metazoa; phylum Chordata; class Actinopteri; order Cyprinodontiformes; family Poeciliidae; genus Brachyrhaphis; species Brachyrhaphis terrabensis. The sequence goes on from CAEGAG010188013.1 coordinate 8,200, forward strand.
TGGGATTAGAACTACTAATTTAAGTGGATCAGGGTTCCAATATTGGTGGATAAACTTCAACACCAGAGGATTTACAATAAATAAACATAAATTGCAATTAAAGCAAAATGTTTACATTATTTTATGCTATAATATTGTGCTATACATTAGAGTTACATACTGAGATGTTTTTAAGTGAGGCAGTGTTTTATTCTAATAATATTGAGTAAATATCCATGCCTAATTGTTGAATTTGTAACTTTAGTAAGCTAATGTTTTTAGTATATCATTAAGCACCAGTGGACAGGGGAAAATCAATGATAGTCAGTCAGTAACCATACCTTAATGCTTTTATAGCACAAGGTTTTAAGAAACTGTGTAGCACTGGTTTGGCTCTGATTGTTGGTTGAGTTCATGGGCTTAAATAAAGACACTTAATCACAAGTTTCCCGGACTGTGCACGACTTCAGTGCCAAGACCTCAGGCAGTTGAGATCTCTGCATCGGAGAAAAAACATCCCCTCCAGATTACTGTGTGACTCACAAGAACAACTGCCTTCAGAGAAACACGATATCCAAATCAGTTAGGTTTTAACACAACTGCATTAATTCAAGGTTTAAACCAATTATGGGCCAAAAGCATGTTACAGGCAGCAAATTTAAAAAGCAAGGATGCTGCATTTTAAATTTTAAATGTTAAAATGTAACCATGCAAATAGAGCTGAACTGACATTTTTAACAATTGGAGTAAAGATTGCAAACAGATCATTGTTTGATCTGCTAATTTAATTGGGAATATTTTTTTTTTTTTTTTATATTGTAATTTGTAAAGAAATATATGTAAATGTCTTTTATTTCACTTTTGAAGAAAGTAAAATAAAACTCTAAAAAATATATTTTAAACTTCACATTATTATGGTCTTTAGCAGATAGACTTTCAGAATTATGAATTTGATTGAATTTGAGACATAAGTTAATATCAGACAATAAAAAACGGGAGTATATTTATTGTTTAAAAAAGTTTTGTTTTAAGATTATTATTTACTATATTAAGGGAAAGTGAACAGCTTCAAACAGAATGGATACAGTTAGAAATGCTTGACAAACCAGCAGGAGTCAAAAAGACAAAAGAGTAAAAAAATAGTCGCAAAGAAGTTCTCCGGTATAATTTCTTTGTTTTGATTTATTACATTTGTGAAATCTTAAAAAAAGATTCATTCCTCGCAAAAAAAAAGTCAACATATGAAAATATACAACCAGGAAAAATTAAGCAATGTAGTAATTCATGTCATCGCAAACCAGATTTTCCGACAAGCCAAATAAATCTGCAAACACATTTCTGGTGGTCCATTTTTTATTGATCTGACACTTTCTGTGTTGCCGTTTTACAGGGTGGGCGAGGGTGTGTATCCACACCATATAAGAATGACTGAACAGACCTGAAAGGAAAAAAAAAACTGTTGCTGGAAAGTTCTTTTCTTTCAGAACAACAAAACGTTATATTCCGTCTTCTGGTGAGTAATTGGTTTTTAACGCTGATTTAACAAACATGAGCTCTGAGGTATCACTGTAGTACAAAGTAACAGGCAGAACTAGGATGGATGTCAGTCTGCATACTACTGAAAATCTGTTTCCTTTCAAGATGTCACAATGATAATCATGCTAAAAACAAGAGCCTTTCCTTTGTTTATCTGTAAATGTGTCTTGTTTAAGTCAGAAACTGAACTTGCCACAAACATTGTTGAGTTACAACAAGAAGGAGGACACCTCTGGCGATTTAAAGAGGAACTCCATTCATGTGGAATTTTCTGTGTCAACAAACGTATGAATCTCTCAGAATGTGAGGGACTGGATGTATATCGGCCAACTGTATATAACACTCAATGTACTGTGTAATGTCAGCATGAACTGCTAACTCTGGATGAAAACAGGTCTCCTGAGTGCTGCTCGGCACAGTGTTGACATCTCTGCTCCAGTCCAAATATTGTCTGTGGAATTATCTCTGGCCTTCACTTAAACATCTAGTTTGTGGAGGTTTAATAATAGAACCATCGTCACATTCATTTTCCAAGTTTTGAATGGATTATGACGCACGTCAGGTTTAGGAATTTTTTTTTTTTTCTGTGAGGATATCCACCTTTCTGCACAGTAGCAGAACTAGTTTTTGGAAGACTAGGACTCATTCACACATTACAGGAAGCTGGCCAAGAGACAAGTATCTCAGTTTTCGCTAAGGCGTCTAACAAAGTGGTCCAGCCTGTGCCTGTCTGCAGTTTTTATTTTGACTCAGCTACTTTTCTTTGACAAGGTCATTAATGAATAAGGCCATTTTCCTGCACCAAAATAAGAGTCAAAATGTCTTCAAAACCTAACTTATAGTTGACATTTTATGTGGTTGACTATGACAAAGCATTACAAAATTGGAATAATTGGAAAAAGAAGGTAAACAATTTTTTAAATCCCTTTTACAAATACAAATTTGTATCTTTGAGCTTGGGGGTTATTAATTCAAATGAATGACAGTTTTAGATTTAAAGAACTGAAGAAAACACAATATATTTTTCTTTTCACTTCCTGACCATGACTTTGTGTTAGTCTGGTGGTTTATAGCAGAAGAATAGCAAAATGTGAAGAAATGGAAGGAATCAAGATAATTTTTCAAAGCATTGTAAATAATGCTTCAGTAATTGGTCATGTGTAATAAGTGCATGCACAGATTTTGAAAAAATGTAAAAGAATATTGTAGCACAACGTTTCTTTTTTTACTTGTTATGCCTGAGTGGCTGCGTAAACGTCACTTTGAACTGATGGACTGCTTTCTGAAAAGACTTGTCAAATAAAAATTCTCCTTTTCGGCAAAGAGAATAAATGACCTATGTAATTTGAACTGATATGTTAATACAAATGTGTTGCCACTTTATTTTTAACTTAGCGTTTACGAAATCTTGTAGGTGATGTGTGGCATTTTTACAACCGACAGCCATGTTAAATATTACATAGGAAAAGGTTGACCTGTTCGAAACAAAGCTCCTTGAGACAAAGGTCCTGTTAGGGGTTCCACAGCGCAGGTGACCAGCTCATATCCAAGTCATGTGACCGACCGGCTGTCAGGCAACAACCTGAGGCCTGGCTGATTGTTAACACCCCACAGTGAGACCTGTTGCCCTGGGCTATTAGTCATCCTGACAAGTGTGGCTTGTGTGCCACTCTCTCTGGTCATGACACACTTGTTTTCACCGTCTCCCAAGCTTCACACTCTGCTTCAGCTCTGATATATGCCTAACACGTAGTGGCAAGAGTGACACAAGGCAGCTGAACCAAAACAAGCACCTATCAATTACTGATGAAAGAACTCTTTTATACCTATTATTTACAACACCTTTCCAACTAGGCATGGATGGACCCTCTGCTTGTGCAATAGTTATGGAGAAGGCGCTTCTAAAAGAGGGTGAATGTGTATATTGATATTCTGAAGGTAAAGTAATATCATTTGCATACAGATGCATTATTATGGGAAGCCATTTGTAAAGTTACACATTTTTAATGATAATTATGTAATTCAGAAAATTCTTTATTTGATTGTGGGCAATTTACATTTCTGCAGATTTTTATATATTTTTATCAATGGCTCCCTATATTATTCATAGTTTCTTGACATTGTGTCAAATTACAGGGGCATCACAATAAACAAGGCACTTTGTGTTGGATTACCACAAAACAATAGAAAGCAATAAAGTAGATTTATATTGTGAAAAATGTGTAAGAATTTTTTATCTTTTTTTTATGGTGGGCCTATGAAAAAAAACTGTGGATTTGTATTATAAAACAAATAATAATAATAATATGTGCTATTATTATTGATCATAAAATAATAATAACAGTATTAAGTTTAACTGTTTCAATTTGACTGTTTCTTCTCTTTGGTATATTCAGTGACCTAACTGCACAAAGTCTATTTATAACATGTGGATTCATCTTTAACGCTGGGAAGGGAGGACGTGCTGCTATTAAAAATCAATCAATCTGATTTATGCTGCCATTGATACACATCATTTGCTCATGCTAAGTTTTAAAACAGCCACGGTACTATTGTGCTTTGTTTATTGCATGTCATGCTTAAAAGTTGACCCCACCTGGCCTACTGCATGACAGTAAAAAAGTATTTACTGTCCCTTCTGCTATATCCCTTTTGTTATTGTTATTTCTGCAACAAAGTACCATGGTATATTACATGTGTCTGTTCTCATTGAAACATATGCAAAGATTTTATTTTAAGCTCTCATTTTAAGTTCCCATTTAAGACAAGTAATAAAAAATATGAGCAATGATTTAATATTAACCAAGGGATAGATTCAACATGATGGTAAAAACATTAGAAACTTATTTGTCGTTTCCTGGATGGGAGGGAGGCCTCACATCAACTCTGACATTGACAAAACCATGATCAGCATTGCACACTCAGCCTTCTGATAACGTGTGTAGCAAATGTAAAACTTGGAGGATCCATAACCTTGTGCTGCACTTCTTCTGAGGTGACTTGAAAAGCTCTGTTTAAACACCCTGAGGTGTATTCAGTGATTAGAAGAAAAGGAAGTTGGATGTCAGGTTTTTACAAACAGTTTCCTCTTTGGAGTCTGATTTAATGTCCTGAGCGCAGTAACACTTGAAATGTGTGGGGTTAAAAGAGCAGGAAAAGGAAAACGAAAGCCTTTATGTAAAACCAAAGCAGCCAACTCTCTTTACACACACACAAATATATATATATATATATATATATATATATATATATATGGTATATATTTCAACAACAATAAAAAATAAAAAGTAAACTCATAGATTAATAACGTAGTATGTTATGACCCATACATACCTGCTGCCTTGACATTTATCCAGTTGGTTTATTAGTGATGCCTTCTACAAGGACAGTAGGTTCTGCTAATGTTTTTTCTTTAATGTCCGCAGCCATTTACCAGGAAATTACACAAAGCATTGATGCAATATTTAATGCAAGAGAAGCTGTTAGTTTATTGGACCAATGCATTCCTTTCTACATGAGTTTAATTGCGCTGGAATATGATTACTACATTCCTTCTCTGCGACATAATCCACAACAGCAATAATATTTAAATTAATTGATTGTGTTGCATTTAGTTATGTAATATGACCACAGTTTAGAGATATTTAAAATATATAAGGCAATAATTGAAATGTGAACATAATAAAGCAGAGATTAAGTGGTTGGCTGACATCAGTTCTCTAATTGTATAAGAAAAAGAAACTCATTTGTAAACAAAATATGAATGTATAGCAGTAATTTATTTAAACTTCTTTCAATTAAATAGTTATTTAAATTAGCTATGCAGTTTGGATATTAAAAGACATGCCTCTAGGTTGTTAAATTTACGTACATTAGTAGTTTATTGATTTAATGACAGATTCTTAGGAACAAAATAAAATTTTCAAATGCTTAAAATTAGCTGCTTCAGATCTTCATGTATTCCCATGTACGTTGTTCGTTTTGCAGCCAAAAGGAGGTATATTCTCAACCCAGTAGTTTAGAAGTATTTTATTATCTCTTAAACACATTATTGCATGCTTTTCTCCCCTCTTTTTTCCATAGGAAGTTTTCAAAGAAGTTATTTCAAACCATGTGGTGAGGAATTGTCCTTATTAAATTGTTATTCTCTGCTGCTAAGTGGTAATAAACAAATGTCTGTAAAACTCAGGAACACATTTGCAGTTGACTTATTGGTCTGTGAATATCTTGGCATTTGCATTTATCCTGGTGTTCTCCCTCATGGACTTCTACCAAAGTGGAAAAGTTGCAATTATTCATATTTATGGAAATTATTTGAGAGAGTTAAGCCCAGGGTGCTCCGGCTTCCCAGCAGGTGCCCTGCAAACACAGATGATGATCCTTCCAGGAGCTGCCAAAATAGGACAGAGCTGGGATTCCCATTAAAAGGCCACCGTGAGGTTTCCCAAACAAAAAGAGCTAGTATCATGTGATCACCTATTGAAATGCTGTTGCCATGGCTTAATTAAAAATATACAACTGAGTTTTAATAGAAAATAAAGGAATGCTATCAGTAATAATTGGGCAAGTTCATTGAAAGTGTGTCTTTAATTTTAAAATGAATCATTGTCTCTTACCAGAAGGCTAAGAGATATGTGAGAAATTTGCCAAACTCAAGCAAAACACAGCTGAAATCTCTCTAAAAGAGTAACAATTTACACTCAAGACGTAATTTTCTTGCTTAACTGATTTTCAATTAACTCATTTCTGTTGCCCAAACATTCACACAGTACCTTATTTTTTGCAATGCGTTCTATAAGAGCTTTCACGTATCAGTCATCTTACCTTTTTCCACCTTGGCCAGGACGGCAGGCGCCAATAGAAATGCAGGGTCGGTGCCACTGACCAACATGCCATGGAGTTCTGGGCTCTCTCCTGTCTCAGTCCACCAACAGGCAGACAGGAAGGGTAAAACCTGGACTCCTACTTATATGGACCAAAGCCATCTGAGTCTATGTAACATGAACACATGCAGGAAATGGTCTGTGAATGACAAATATTTTATTGAGGATCTATTAGTCCTGACATTTAGTTTTACTTCACTCTTGACCGTTTCTTAATTTTCAAGATTCTAAAACAATAATCCAAAAAGAGATGTTTGACAGATGCTGAGTAAACAAGGACTTATTTAGGAAATGATCAAACTTGGCTTCTTAGCATTTGAGATGGCTCCAAGATGGTGTGATGGAGTTGGCATGCACTTAGGTTTGCTGATTTTCTCTACCTTTTTCTACTCATATGTGTGTATGTGGTTGCCTTGAGTCTGTGGCATTGAGAACAAGCTGGAACATAACTCTTAGTTAAGAACATTTTGTTAAATTACTGAAATTTAGGTATAGTGATCTTGTTAGAACTTCACTTAGAAATGCCCATGCAAAATCTAATTTCCATTTAGATTAAATGATTTGTATTAGTCAAGTTAGTTAGTTTATTGTCCTCTGTCAGCTAGTTTATGCCCTCTAAGCAGTTCTGCTATGTACCTTTTTTTTATTTTTTATATTATAGAAGTTTTCCTCATTTGCAGTTATTTTCCTTCAGTCATAATCCTTACTTGTCTTATGATCTATTTAAAAGGTTTAACATGTTAATATTTTAGTATTATTTGAGTTGAATTGTTTGTTTGTTTGTTTTTTATGTTGGCACTTGTAGTTGTAGTTAAATCACCCTGAATAATCTTTCATTGGCTTTTAAGGTAGACAAATACCTCATAATTTTAGATTGGTGTACAATTCACAGGCTGACAAAAGATTTGTATTTTTTTTTTGCTAGGCTGAAAATCTAATGTCCTCATTTAACAGTTTTAGACTACAGCAAAGCAGAAGAGTTTGTGTCACAAATGTGAAAAATTGTTATATAATCTGCAAATATCTCTTGAAAAATGTTTTCTTTAATATATTGAGTTTCCAACTATATATTTAGATACAAACATAAAAAAAACAGTTCAACATAAAAAAAAAAATATTAATGGTATACATTTTTATTCGACTCGGCTCCTAATGCCTCGCTGACACAGTAATATTTTAACGTTCATTTATGTCAAAATTTTCCCCTTCCAATAATCTCAAGACTGCCCAGATTATCAAGATGTCTCTTAGGATAATCTTTATAGATTGTGTAAACCACAGGGATGAGAACCTGATCTGATCGTGTTGCCTTTGTGCGTTTGTTTTCACGTAAACATAAGTAATAAAAAGATTAGAACAGCATAAAACCACCTGAGGCCTATTAAGTTAATTTCAATGTAACTGTTGCATCTGGGGAATCATTAATTAGCCAATCAATCGCTCTATTCCTGTGACACAGGGCTGGGGCTGCGGGGCGCAATGGAAACCACAGCTGGACCATATGTAAATGGGAATTAATTAACTAGCTTACGTTTCAGCACCCGTATTTGGAGTCAAAACATTCTCAGGAGTCCGAGCCAGGGCAGCAGAGTCTCAAACACCCTGCTGTGGTCACATCCCATCTCTGTCGGACAGAATAATTTCACCTCATTACCTCTGCCATGTATAAATAGAACTCTTTCCACCCACCGGCTCTTTAACAACATATGCTCTTTTAAACACCTACAATTAACCCCTTGTGACTGCAGCCTTGTGTCTACCCCCATGTACCCTGGTTGTTCCAAAAGCTCAAAGTCCCAGGAGATTGCACCCTATTCGCTGAACCTATACACCCAATTCACAGTCCAAATCCAGTCCGCCACACCTCCACCTCGGCTCACATTTGTTAAACAGTCATATATCTTGTGTCGTATTTTCTTCTCCAGGAGGATTTAATGGATGACTGACAGAATTTACAATGTGTCTCGAGCAGCAAGAAACACTTCACGACAAGCCATACATGCATTGTGTTTATGACTTTCTTCTCTCAAACATGGTGTTTGAGTCTTGGGCCCACCCTCACACAAGTTACGCACACAAAAGAGATATTGCATATGAACTATAACAGCCTGGAGGGAGATTACTTAGACTGATAGAAGAAGCAAAGAGAACATCATTGGATTCCTCTCAATGAAAGGTTTTCACAGTAGCGTTACTTACTGCTTGATATTATGACTTGCGTGGAAACATAACATTTTTTCAATATACAATGTAATGAAAAGTTACTTATATAGTATTAATTAGGGGTTTTCTTGTCAAACTCCAGTCCTCAAGGGCCGGTGTCCTGCAGATTTTAGATGTGCCACAGGTACAAAACACTGGAATAAAATGGCTTAATTACCTCTTCCTTGTGTAGATCAGTTCTCCAGAGCCGTGCTAATGACCTAATTATTGTATCCAGGTTTGGTGCAGCAGAAGGACATCTAAAAGTTGTAGGACACCGGCCCTTGAGGACTGGAGTTTGACACCCCTGGCTAAGCATATCAATGCTTCGATCTAAACTATTTTAGCTTTTTCTGTTAAAGCTTGATGTTTCACTGAAAATAGAACCCTGCCACATCAGTTTAATCTTTGCCATCCAGCTGCTAGTTTTATTTCATATTGACATTCATCCATCTTCTCATGATCACCTCCCCTGCCCTTTCTGAAGAAGGGCGCAGGGAAGATCAGGTTTTACGATGAAAATGATGCATTCAAGGTGATGAGCTTTAGCCAAACATAGGTTGCTGGTAATCTAACGGGAGATGATGTCATGAACGGCGCGGTGTGAGGTGGTGAGGCAGACACTGGAGACCCAGGTAGGATGAATGAATGATGATGATTTAATGAAAAATAATATATAAACAGTCCAACAACCGAGGCAGCACTGCAGAGCAGAAGACGAGGCTCAGCACAGGTAGCGCAAGGCAAACGAATGGACTCAGGGACAGACTTAAACAAACGTTGACAAAACTTAGACGAGCATTGACGAGGACCCGAC
>CAEGAG010188035.1:0-40443 GCA_903067065.1 Brachyrhaphis terrabensis
AACCTTGAGCTAAACGCCGCTTACTCCCCGGAGCTCGAATATCGAATATCCAACTTGAAACTAACTTCACTGCGGTGTAAAGAGCCGTTCAGAAGAATCGGCTCGTAAGTGAATGTCACATCACTATATTGAAGACTTTGGTCACAGAGTTGTCTCACAAGTGCAACACGCCAGTCAGCACCTCCGTACAATAAGAGCAGTAAGTGTTAGCTTTATTTCATCGCAAACGCAACATTTTGTCACAGCTAGCTTTGCTAACATCACTTCCACATAGCTTACCTTTGTTTGAGCTTCCTCAAAGTGACGCTAACAGTTGGACGTACTCCCCACCGTCTCTGAAAGCAAAGCGCTGCTGAATTCACATGTAGTTATATGCTTTCTTATGATTTATGTAAGTACATTTATTACCGAGGATTAGATAGGCATCTTCTCACACTGCGCACTGGCTCAGAGTGCCGCGTGCGAATTAAAGTGTTAGGAGACGAGTGACAGCTGTACCAGAAACACTAATTAGTAAGTGTGCTTGGATTTTAATCGGTATGTTTTGCATCTAGTGAAAATAAGGATGTTGACAAGTAAACTGGACAATATCCTGACAATTTAATGATATTTCCACAGTTGTGGTAGTGGAAAATTTTAAGGTTACTATGATTATTAGCTGAATCAATGCATAACAATATTGTGATTATGGTGTGATGCATGAGCTCATGAAAAAGGTTTCTGAAGCAGGTTGTCTGGCCTTAGCATTACAATGAAGTTACTGGCCTTACTTCAATGTTTACAATGAAGTAAGGCCAGTAACGTTACTTCAATGTTTACAATGAAGTAATGCCAACACTATATGTTCTGTAACCAAGCAGATTATCAAACTATATGAATGGAATGAAACCCTCCCTATAAAACTGTAATCTGTGTTCTGCGTGAGGCTCTTCCTCCTGACTGCGATTAGTGAGCACAGACTTCGAACGCTATAAAGCCTTCGAATAAATACTGATTAAGAATATATTCTTTCTCTGGTTCTTTGGGTCTTGAAACAATTTTCCCTCACTCTTTATTAAAGAAAATTTTCCACAACATGGTCTTGACTGGTGTTGAAATAAAATCCCAAGTCTTCAGCGTCCGAGACCAAATGCGGTCGAGTCCGAGAAGAGATTGACACCATCAAGAAGTGGTCTCGAGACCAAGACCGGTCTACAACACTAGTCCAAGCATACATACATCCATTGGGAAGGACTACATCAGTGAGAAATTAAAGTTCTGATGTAGCTTAGCCAGAGTCCAGAACTTAAACTTGACCGAAATCTTTTGGAATACCTGCAGATGGCTTTGGCAAGAGAAGTTCCCATAATCTCAGAAATATAAAAAATAGAACAGAGCTGGCAAATATGACTCCTATCAAAGAAGATTAAATGGTATAATTGGATCAAAAGTTAAATTAATATAGTATCAGTTTAAGGGTTCATACACCAATCCGCTTATGGCACATTATTTATTTAATTTTAACATATTTATGTGTCTAGTTGAATTGTGCTGGGTAAATGTTGCACTATGCATGGAACAAGTCTTCAATAATTTCTCATTGTCTCATTTTTCACATCACAAAAGGCTGAGACTCACTGTACACCACATGGATGTTATTCATTAAATCATGTGTGGGGAGATGGTGAATGCTGGGATAGACTACACCATCCCCATCAATCTATCTGAGGTACACCAACTGACTGTCCATTAAAGTAGCAGTATAATGTAAATTTGACATTTTTGAGCTTTAGGTCATGTTTGATGTTATTCCCTCATCAAAAACATTCACGGAATGTTTGATTCTTTCATGAATGTTTGAGAAATCCTTCAATTTTCCATGTCAGTCAAATTTCTTTTCAGTAACATTTCATATACCGGTATACCACATTTTTATAACAACATAAGATAATTATACAATTATAACAATAATTGTATAATTATGCTATAGTATAATTATACAATAGCACAATTATACTATTGTATAATTGTACTATGTGGCTGGGGAACACATATTACTGTCCCTTTAAAGATACACTGAAGAAAAAACTCATTTCTGTGATAATTTTACATGAATATCATGTGTTTTTAAACAGTGGTGCTTAAAACCATGAGAGTTCCCAGAAAAAATCATTCCAAAATAGCAAGAGCATACATACACAACCAGCACAGGAGGACCCATCCAAGAACTGTACTGGATTTAGTTGTTTTTTTTTACTGGGAGGCAGCAATGTGAACGCCTACACCACAATGCACTGATAAACCTTATAAATCTTTATGAAACTAGAACCAGAATACTGATGCTAACTCCTCCATTTGCATTATTTAAAGACATTTCTTTCCTCAGATTTTCCTTTAAAGTTTCAGCAGCAATGTAGAATAACTTGTAATATATTGTAATTGTTGCTGCTAATTCCCCCTGAATAGATAGACCTAAAAATGTTTATATTCTCATTTCTGCTATCTGTTGTTTCAAACAAACACTGCATTGTTTTCGCAGTGAGGTGTTGCAAAGCTGCATTTGACATGTGGATTATTTTTTATTGGGAAAAAAAATCCAGCTGTTCATTTTTCTAATCAGTTCATAGCAAAAAGTGATATTAAGGTCTTTAGAGTGAACTAAAGTCACTGATGGGCATATGTAGAGGATGTGGAACATTTTCAAGAAAAAGCATAAATATTTCTGGTTCATTGTTTCTCATTTAAAATATTTTATGCAATATTTTAAAGATTTAAATAAAGATGCTTCTGTAGAAAACACACTATCATTCAGTAGCAAGGACAATACAAAATGGGGCCTCAACTAACAAATGCAACCACCGCAAATCGCAATCGATTAAAGGTCTCTTTGAACTGAACCAGGCGCGGACTGTAGGGGAGTGGGGTGGGGGGTGGCTGCTGCTCCATATTGCTCTGTCAGGAATTTGAACAAAGGGGTCATATATCCTTTTGGATGCAAGGTCAGGCATAAAAGCAGCTGGAGGACATGGATAAAACTGTGGCAGTCCTTTGGATCCAAAACAGTTGCCAGTGCAGCCATGACCATGGGCAAGGTGCTCTCTTCACATCTGCATTTATTCTTTAGTTTGTTTAGATGCTGAAAGTAACTGTGGATTAGAGCGCTGCGCTGTGATGCCATAAAGACTCTTCTTTGTTTTCTCAGATCATCTTCTACGAGGAAAGAAATTTCCAGGGTCGCTCCTATGAGACCAGCAGCGACTGTGCCGACATGTCCTCCCACCTGAGCAGGTGTCACTCCTGCAGGGTGGAGAGCGGCTGCTTCATGGTCTACGACCGCACAAACTTCATAGGAAACCAGTACTTTGTGAGGAGGGGAGAGTACTCTGACTATCAACGCATGGGCATGAGTGACTGCATTAGGTCTTGCCGCATGATCCCCATGGTATGGAAGTTTAAATACACAAGAAAACATTTGAAGTAATGAGATGTTTGAAAGCAAATTGCCGTCATGTATTTGTATTTATTTTTAATTTACAGCATAGAGGCCAGTTCAGGATCAGGATTTATGAGAGGGAAGACTTTGGTGGTCAGATGCATGAGTGCATGGAGGACTGTGACTCCATCATGGATCGCTACCGCATGTCTGACTGCATGTCCTGCCATGTGATGGATGGTCACTGGCTGATGTACGAGCAGCCCCACTACAGAGGCAGGATGATGTACATGAGGCCTGGAGAGTACAGGAGCTTCAGGGAGATGGGATATGGAGGCATGAGGTTCATGAGCATGAGGAGGATCATGGATTCCTGCTATTAGACCCTCACTGTTAAAACATAAGCTGTCAAATAAAGCATAGAAGTTCTCTTTAAATGTATTTTTTTTTCTTCCACTGAAACTTATCAGAAGCTTTCATCCAACTGCAATTTTTATTTCACCATTCCAAAAACTGCTTTGTTTGCTCAGAAATACCGTAGTATTGTGTTATTTTGATATGAAGAAACAGAAAGTAAATTACTTTCTATTGAAATTATTGAATGCTAATCTATCTACTTTTATGACTTATAAGCAATTTATTGTTTACATTTTGATGCATGAAAGGTTAACACAAAACCTTCCTTTATAGATCTTATTCTCATATGTAACATGAAGTAGACTAAGTTCAACATAGACAGTGAACTGAACAGAAAAAATATGTTCCATTAATATGCAGTGAGAATAACAAGAGTATTTCTTATCAGTGCAAAATTGATTGGATACTCAACAGTAAATTCATATATAAAATTATATTGGAAGCATTTGCTTGATTTAAATCTAAATTTTCATACAATATTTTATAAATGAGTCATGCGACAATACTAAAACTGAAAGGAATGACAGAGGAACAGTATTGTAGAAATATATAAAAGAGTCTTTTCTGCCCATCCTATTGTGCTATACAGTATGTATAGTAGAGTGTTCTGTTTTGCTGGAAGTCTTTGTTGTTCAAATTCACTAAATAGAACAACTGTCATTTTGTGGGAGCAACAAGACTTTTCCATGCTGTCCTTGTAAAAATACTGCAAAAACACAAACCACCTTTTCTCCTAATAGCTGATTCAGTCACTGTTACATAATCAGCTGCTAAGTTTGTTCATGCATTTGACTAGGAATGTAACTACATGTCATGTCATGGATATGGATAGCTAGATGGAGAGAGGGAGAGATACATATCACAGCTTAGTGAGGTTTTTTTAAATGTTCAACTCATTTTACTGCAGATTAAAAAAAAGCATTATTTATTTTCAGTATATTCAGACAAACTAAGTTACTTAAAGTTTAATTGGTTTTAATGTTCTGAATTTTTTTTGTTGTGTCACATTATGTAAAATGCATACATTTAGTTTGTACAAAAAAATCACAGAATCTCAAGCTATATAGAGTATTCTACTTTTTCTTAAGTCCTAGGTTCTAAGTCTTAAAAATTCTAAGTTTAAAAAAATAAAATAATAATAATAATAATTTAAAAGCGTATCAGTTCTGATCTTACTTATTAAATATTTTTTTTCTAATTTTAAGCCCTAAATGACAAAGTCTTTTCAGGATGCAACTCATTTTTATGGTCTAAAAATAAAAAATGCATTTTTTAAGACTCATGCAGGCTGAATTACTTGTGGTTGGTTGATGTTTCTTAGTTGATGTGAAATACTCACATTAAGCATTTCTTAGTCTTTCAGAAAGGTGACTATAGCACTGATCCTTAAGCGCTCCATGCAAACAGACTTTCCCCACTGATCCATTACATTCCTGAGAAAGATAAAATGTAACCAGACACTTCGAAGAGGCTCTGGTTCCGGGGGATGGTATAAGGATTTGTGTGGTTTAATACACACTGGAGCTAAACAGTTTGACTTGACTACTTGCAACTTTGGCTTTACTGAACTTAGACTACAAGGAGAGAAAAAAAAGTTGAATTCCCAAAGCTGATTAGCCGTAAGTCATGACCTTGTTTATCATTTCCACAGCAATGCAGTGACGTCAAAGACAAGAAAGTGTAGTAGGGAATAGAGAAGTATGAACAGACTTCTCTGTTCATACTTTTTGGGTTATATTCTTTTGAATATAACCCAAAAAGAATATATTTTTGGGTTATATTCTTTTTTATAACCCAAAAAGAATATAAAGATATCTACCCACCACTGGGAAAATTTTTTTAAAAAAATGATGCACTCATAGACACTCATAGTACATAAAAGAATTATTTGTGCTAAAAATGTAGATCTTGTATGCTATGTCTCCTTTAATGGAAATAACCTTTGAGGTACTGGCACTGGAAAAGGTTTACATTGTTCAGGACATGCACATAGTTTTCTGCACATATTTTGATATTTTATGATGAAGTATTCATTTTTAATTATGTTTTTAAATGTGTTACAATACACCCAGAGGCAAAATGCTTGGTAATGGCAGGACTTTTCAGGAATGATCGTTGTCCTGCAAATTCTATCTTGGAAGATGCACAAAGAGACCCAGCTTCACCAGGCTAATGTTACTTGTCCGTTTGGGCTTGGAATCCACTGATAACTGCTTGAAGTTCTAGTTATTATTGACACTTTCTGTTTCGTGATAAGACTGGTGATCGGTCCAGGATGACCCCACAGGAGATGGGCACTAGTACCACCCTGTTAGTGATAACTGTGTCAGAAAATGGATGAATGGATGTTTCTTGATAAATTGTTGGATGTGCTTTATTGGCTAACACTAGTTAGTGCTGAGAGTTATTCTGGGTTAATAGTTGCTAAACAGTGCTGTTTAGTACTTTCTAGTTAGAGGAAGTGGCTTCTAAGTATAGCTACAAAGCCATTTTTTCATCTGTTTCTTCTATACATCTTCATGGCTTAAGTAGTTCAAGTTTCTATAATTAAGACTTTTTTGTAATAAATTACTGCACATAGTCAACACGTGCATGCAAATTCTGGTGAATATTGTTAATGGTTGTTAGCTGTGTTTGGAAGAAATAAAGCTAATTTTGCATAGTCAGTTGAAATATATAGTTTTTTTAAGTTGTGAATTTTTTAGTTACAGTCTCACCTGTCAGACAAATATGTCATACTGCCAAGAATTTAGAGAATAGTGAAAAGCTAAACACTAATCAGATTGATTAAACATTTTACTTTACTGGTGGTGAAAAAATTCTATATATGTTCATATCCATGGGATACCAGTATATTAATGGACCTTCATGTATGCTGTCATGAAAGTTTGAGCCTGCCAGCTCCATCAAATTATCTCATTCTGCTAAGTCCATAAAAAATACCTAGAAAGTACAAAAAATATATTGTAACTTTCTGATATTTAGATAAAACAGAAATGTTTCAAATGATCGTAGCACAACAACAATTATTGGGCTCATCATATGTTTACATATTTCATCAATTAATTTTATTTTAGAATATTTTTAAAAATATATCTGTTTGTCTATAAGCAGTAGACAAACAGAAACTGGATGTGTGGCAGTGAATTACATTATTTTTATTTGCTCATGTGACAATAGAAGTCTAACAAATATCAGTGATCCTCCTCATGCTCATGAACCTCATTCCACTCATGCCCATGTTCATGAAGCTCCTGTACTCTCCAGGTCTCAGGTACATCATCCTGCCTTTATAGTGGGGCTGCTCGTACATCAGCCAGTGACCATCCATCACATGGCAGGACATGCAGTCAGACATGCGGTAGCGATCCATGATGGAGTCACAGTCCTCCAACAGCTCGTACATCTGGCCGCTGAAGTTCTCCCTCTCATAAATCCTCATCCTGAATGATCCTCTGTGCTGTAACAAAAGTGTAATAATGGCTGTCAGTAAACACCTTTAAATGCTAAAAGAATCACATTAGAGCTTTTTCCAGTGTGCTTACATGGGGGATCATTCTGCAGGATCTGATGGAGTCGAACATCATACCCATGCTCATCATGCGCTGCATGTCATGATATTCTCCTCTCCTCAAGAAGAACTGCATACCCATGTAGTTGGGACGCTCATAGATCATGAAGCAGCCGCTCTCCACCCTGCAAGACTGGCACCTGCCCAGGTAGGAGGAAATGTCAGTGCAGTCGCTGAGGCACTCATAGGAGCGACCCTGAAAGTTCCTTTCCTCGTAGAAGATGATCTGAAACAATGCAAGAAATAGATCAAAATCACAAATTAAGTTTGTGGGTGAAAAAAATCAAGGAATTTTTGCTTTAATAATCTGTAATTGCATGCTTTGGATATTTTTACCTTGCCCATGATTGTTCTTAGATTGTTCCCAGAGGATGTTTCAACTTGATCCGCTAACTCAATGATTTCAGGCCCTTTTTATACAAAATCCGAGGGGCCATGATGTGTTGTTATTCAAATGTGCAAAGCTGATGAATTAGCAGTATGACTTTTGCTGAACAGGGGCTATAAAAGTGTGACAATAGTTCCCCATCCATACATTTCTGGCAGCAGTCATCTGCATTGTTCATTTTAAGCATAAGCTTTGTGTGTATGCCATGTGCAGTGAGAAGGTTCTCCACATACAGTAAGGTCAGATCATCAGTGTTAGGAAAAACTTCACATAAGATCACATCTCAGACAAAGCCATGAGAGACTTAAGACCTTAAAGAACCACAGATATATGTTTGCATCTCCATAATGCTAAGGTATGGTTTTTAAATGTTTAACTTTCTATCTACAAGAGATTTAAAGTAAATCCCAGGTCTGCAGGTTATTAATTTGGACAAATCACTCACTCCTGTTCTCTCTTCTAACTATATCTATATTTAAAGAAGTCCTTTTACAATAAATGCATAAAAGCTTAGAAAAAATTGGCAAAATAATCATGCAAAAATCTAAAATGCCAAAACTTAAAGTGATCCAAACAAAAGCCAGAGAATTTCCTTCTGTCAGAGTATTGTAAATACTTTTTATGATATTTACTGTAACTGAGTTGAACAGCATCCCACTAGAGTTTCAGCATTTTTTTTCTTGTTTGTTTGCAAAACTGAATTTCTAAAAATGTAAACTTTATTGAGGATTATCGAGGAATGTAATCTTCAGATTCAGACTTCTCTTCAGAGATAAGTTTTCATTTGGAAAGCAGGTATGCGCAGCAGTTCCATCATGTTGGCAGCCAAACAAACGTCTCTTTCAACATTCTCTGCCTTCCACTGGTCAACTGCCTGAGGTAGCTTCATAAGAGAAATATGAAACTGCAGAAATAACTAAAAGATTTTAAATCAAGTTTGCTGGACTATCATTCAAAGGAAATCACTAATAATAATGGATACTCCACTGTTTTAGAGTTTGTTTTAGGTATTTTAGTACTGAATACTGTATTAAATGCTTTGGTATCTATTTTTAAATTAATCTTTAGTTAGTTCAATAATGCCTTTGCTGAGGAAATTATGATGGAAACATTAGTAAATATGCAAATTATGAAGAATGTACAGTTGTGTCTGTAAGTGCACAGTTCAGATGGTACAATACATATTTTATTAGTATCATACTTTATTAGTAAATTAACTTAAGAATTTCACCATTGCTGGTGTTACAGTTGATGAGTAATTGGAACATTACATGTACAAGTACAAGATAATCAAAGCAACTGATATCATTTACAATTATACATCAATAAAAACCACTTCACATTGTTGGTTAAAAATTCAGTACCTTTAATAAACAAAGTGTTTGATATTTACAGCAAGGCTTTTCTTGATGGCTAAAATTCTGTGACCCTCCTGAAGGATCCGACGATGGCGCAGGTGGCACACCAGTCTCGGTACCTCCTATATTCCCCAGGTTTCAGGAAGTACTGTCTGCCTCGGTAGTTAGGGTACTCATAGAAGATCCAGTAGCCATTCATAACATTGCACGAGTAGACATGGCGGTGATGAAAACGGTCAGACACACAAGGACAGTCGTCCATGAACTCCATCATGTGACCGGTGAAGTCGGGCTTCTCATACAGGCGCATTCTGTAAGAGCCTCGATACTGTGTGGCGTAGGAAGACAACAAATGATCAGAAGGTCAACACGAAACGGATCTAGCAAAGATCTGCCTAAACGTCACCAAAAGAAGTCTCTAAGAATGTGTGGAGATGTGAAATTTATGTATTAGGTTGGTGTCCTACCGCTGGTATCATCCGGCATGAGCGAATGCTGCTACTGAAGCCCATCCATCTCTGATAGTCAGGGTACTCTCCCCTCCTCATGTAGTACTGGTGGCCCATGAAGTTGGGTCGCTCATAAATCATGAAGCAGCCACTCTCCACTCGAATGGAGTTGCAGCGGCTGAAGTGCAAGTGAAGGTCTGTGCAGTCATTGCTGCACTCATAGCTCCGACCCTGGAAGTTCTTGTCCTCGTAAAAAATAATCTGGAGTAGGAAGACATTGGCTCATCAAGAGTCAGAGTCAAACTTTGCTTTGTTTCAGTGTTGAAATCAAACAAGTTCACAAAAAACTGTCAAAACATGCTTTGCTTTCATTTATAGTCATTATAAGCAGAGTAGATAAACAGCACTCACCTTGCCCATGGTCTCCGTTGGAGAGATTCCCCATGTTTTCAGGGCTTTTTATACCACCTCTTGACAAACAAAGTATTGTTATTCAAATTCTCTCAGAGTTATAACTAAAGGCTACTGGCACATGTTTAGCTTTTTGTTGGAGCAAAAACATTGGGTCAGAAATATGGATTTGTATTTGAAAAAAGGATAAATATTTAACTGGTTTGGTGTTTTGACTTGCATGGACAAAGGAAAGGACTAGTATGGTATCCACACATCCAGTGAACAATGGCTACAGAACAATATGGAACAGCTCTTTTACATTAAATATGTTGTCTAACCAAGCAGGAAGTCATTCACTCTATATGCTTCTTTACCTGAGCAGCCCCTGTGGGGAAAGAAATGCCTGTACATGAGCTGATTGGTACTCTAGATGTAAAGACTCTATTAGAACTTGTACAGTAGGACGTGGATGTAAATTCTGTGCGTGTGCGGATGTGTGATACACTCTGACTTTGATTTTACATCGTGTGAGGCTCTTCTTTACAGAATTCACTTTAATTAGTTCTGTTCTCATTTTAACACAAGTCACTGACGCTACTTGTATAGACAAGAAAGTCTGATTTAACGGGGCCCTGTTAAATCTTGATTTCAAAAGAAAATGGAAGAATCAAATGTATGACAAAGTTTTAAATGGCATGTCCTTAAGTTTGTCACTGAACCCTAAATTACCTCTAATATGGCCATCAGTAGATGTTTAAAGAGAAAGCAATTGCTTTGTATGTATATATGTGTTTATTTATTTAATAGTGATAGCTTTATGATGCTTATGATTGTCATTGTTTTATGCCATTGTTTTGTATTAAATATATTTGGTTAAAGTGTAAAGCCTGTCCTTTAAGCACACCAGGGTAATGATGGTAACAGCACATTTAGGTGTGCAAAAAATTGTCATGTTATAGTGTAAAATATGAATGTTTTCCATGTGATTCCTACTCTTTAAATTTACATCATACTCTATGTTGTTTGGTCCATTCAGAATCTGGACCCATACTGTCCAGTTTCTTTCCATACTGTTAGCTGTACCAGTGATCCAGATCATGTCTGAAACCACAGACACCATTTAGTCCCACCAGACTGGGAGACGGCAGCACTGGCATTGTCTGGTATGGTGTCCAAATGCAAAATGAAGATTACGATAAACTCTCCCAGAAACTATTGCAGACACTATGTTTAGACTATGGCGTCTAGACAGTGCTCATTAATTTTTTTGTAATCTCCACTTTTTTCTATTTGGGAGTCCCTTTCTTGAGACAAAACAGTGATGTTTTGGGTAACAACAAATGAGTAGATACAAAACATAAACAGGACAAGTTAAAGGTCTTATTCAGCAATTAAAGTTTATTGACTTCAGTTAAATCTGTTATTCTCCTAATTGAGCCAACCTTCGGACTGATGCCTCCCCCGTCGCTTCATCTGTGTTACTCTCCAGGTTTCAGGTAGTAAACTCTGCCTTTATAGTTTGGCTGATCATACAGCAGCCAGTGGTCATCCATAACACGGCAGAAGCTGAATTCAGATATGCTGAGCTTCTGCTGGACATTTGAACAGTCAGCCACCAGCTCATGCATTTGGTCAAACATAGCAAAAAGCTTGTAAAGTCTCAGCTTGCAGGAGCCATGATGCTGCCATGTAGAAAGACTCACTGCCTCATTCATTGAAACCACTCACTCAATATAATACTTCAGCTTTAAACATCTTTGAACAAATTCTTCATCTTGTCTCATTTATGACCTACCTGAGGCATCAAAAGCCAAACTCTGATATAGTCTCTAATCCCAACCACTTTGATTGTCAGAGTAGTCTCCTCCCATATGGTAGAACTGGTTGCCCATTGACCATAAAGCAGCCAGTCACCACCATGATGGAGTTGCACCTTTTGAAGAACGTGTGAGCATATCAGCATCACTGAGGTATTCATGAGGGTGGCCTTGGAAAATATGATCTATGAAAACAAACACACATAATGTTTCACTGAAGTAAGAAATACATAGATGAAGATTTTAAAAAACTCTATTTGGTTTCCATTACCTTGTCCATGGTCTTTACAACAGGGTATACTACTGTTCACTGCTGTCCCTAAGTCAAGCCATGGTGCTTTATAAAAAAAAAATGGGAAGCTGTGTGATTGCACAGCATTAACCATTGTCATGCAAATATTTCCCACAGAGTGATGATGGATCTGGGATGGGGTTGCATGGATGGGAGAATTCTGTTGGTGAGTACCGCATCATTGTACTTTGTCTCTTGTTCGTCACTGTTTTTACTGAACATAACATTGTACAATAGAAAGTGTTTGCAGGAGCATCAGAAAGAGGAAACTGATGCTCAATCGGGCTGAGGTAATGTTCTGTACAATCTACCTGCTGTCGTCATGATCTTGATAGAAAGTCTTACTCAGATCAAGTCCACCACATGAAATCATTAAAAACGGAAGAGAAAACATGTAGACTTCCTTAAGCCTCAGTCACAAAATGTTAGGTGTTGCAATGAAACGTGTGCCTCACATGGGCCTAGATGAGAATTGTAAAGAATCATGTGTGTCAGTTTTGCAATTTTTTTAGTTTTATTCTTTAAGAACTGGGTGGTCACAGACTAATTTTATTTTTTCCTTTCACAACTAACATTCTGGAATCAATGATTTCCCTTTACACAGTCTATTGTTGCCCCTAAGTAGTTGAATAACAGTTATCTTTATTAATTTGATCAGTGCAGATAGAACACATGCACAGTGTGACATGAGATTAATGTTAGAATTTGCTCATAGCTGAGCCTCTGCATAAATTTGAATTCAGTGGAGTATATGTACTGTAGGTTGTACGTGATCAATTCCATGGCAGCCTGGCTTAGGTAGCAATCAAACTGTTTGTAGTACAGTATCTGATATTGGTGATGGTGGAGAGTCATTGTTCTGAAGCTGTATCTTACAACACTATTAAAAAACAAGGCAAATATCAACATTATAATAGGATTATTAGTAAAAATGAAACTGATGAGATGTTTAACAACTATGTGTTTTTCTTTAGTATTCCCTCTTCATTGTGCTGGTGCTGCCTTCAATCTACGGGACATTGGAGACTCCTTTTTGTAACTGCTTCATTAGAAGTGAGAGAATGTATGATGATGAGGTGAACAGATTTATTGTTATTTGTTTGTTGCTTTTGTTGAAGTTTTTCTAAATTCAAACAGACAATGTTCTGCGTTAAAGTTTTTTCAGAAAATTAAGGCTAAAATGAATATAAATATGACAAAAAAAAACTGTCTTCTGTGCTACCTATTGACCTACAGTAGGTCAATAGTCTATAATGCGTCTGATGGAGCCAACCCTGGCACTCCTGCCGCCCCACTCACTGAACCTTTTATACTCTCCGGGTCGAATCAGATACATTTTGCCTCGATAGTGAGGGTGCTCATAGAAGAGCCAGTTCCCTTTTCTAACATTGCAAGAGAAGATATTGTGAATGTTGAAGCGGTCCACTAGACTGGGACAGTCATCCATCAAGTCCATCATCTGGCCACCAAACTCAATCCTCTCATACAAGCACATATTGAATGACCCAGGCTCCTAGGATGGAAAGGGAGTGAAATGGCATATTACATCATGTCATCAGATATGTCATAATCAAACAGCAAGTAACCAAATGTTGCTTAAATGGATTGCACCACTCAAGATGGCAGCATGTTGTAGTAGCTCTGTTGCTTTGGGACAGAGCAGACTGTACTTCTTGAGGAAGTTTAGAGCCTTCAAGATTTGCAGCAAGATGCTGCGTAGATGAAGACCGTAATATATTCTGCCATCATCTGTTGGTTTGGCAGCATCAAAAGCTGGGACTTAAAAGGCTAAGCAAGATAAAAATAAATAAATAAAAACAAAGGCTCTTTCTGCTCTGTGGAACATCTGATTATCATTATTATTATTATTATTATTATTGTTGTTGTTGTTGTTGTTGTTGTTATTATAATAATAATAGTTGTTGTTATTATTATCATCATTATTGTAATACAAAGCTGAATTATTTATAACATCAAGAAAATTACAGAGAATCCTGAACATCTTCTTCTCATGAAGAAGATGAGTGTGAAGAACATGAGTGTTTTTGGTCAGAGGCTTCTGTGGATTGCTGTAATACAAACTGCTAGAGGAGATCCATCCTGACAATAGTCATCAGCATCAACTCTGAAGAAAACTGGACAATATGAGTCACGTCAAGTTTCTTTGTACAGCAGAATTCAGGCAGTTCAAAGTGCTTTGCACCATAAAAACATCATACAGTAATCAATTATGAAACAAGCAATAAACCTTACATTTTGTCAAATGCCATTAACAAAATGATAAAAATGATCATCCACATCAAATATATTGATCAATGTTCCAGTTATTACAAATCAAATGCAACTCCAAACAAATGGGTTTTTAGCCTTGATTTAGAGGAACTCAGTGTTCCGGCTGGTTTGTAATTTTCTGCATGTTTGTTCCAGATTGCATAGAAGCTGAATGCTGCTTCTCCATGTTTGGTTCTGGTTCTGGGGATGCAGAGTGGACCAGAATCAGCCGACCTGAGAGGTCTGGAAGGTTGATACAACAACTGCAGATCTTATATTTAAAGGGTGGCTCTTTCCAGGAGGTCTTTTGATGTTAAACAGTTCAGTGATTTCTAAACTGAAACATATTGTAAAGCCTATTCTCTGAGCTACAGTGAGTCAGTGGAAAGACTTTAAAACTGGGTGATGTACTCCCTCTTATTGGAGTACAGTAAGATGGAGCAGCAGTGTTCTGGATCAGCTGCAGCTGTCTGAGTTTTATACAGGCCTGTGAAGACACTGTTGCAGTAATCAGTGAAACAATAGAAATATTCTTCAGGTGATAGAAGGCCGACTTTGTAAATGTATTTATATGTCTATGAATGTTCAGGTGTGGGTTCATCACTGCACCCAGGCTTTGGATCTGACCTCTAGTTTCTCACTGTAGTAACTGAAGCTGTGTGCTGACAGGTCCAAAGATAACTTCAGTTTTGTTTCTGTTCAGCTGGAAAAGTTATGGGACATGCACATATTAATTTTACCTCCATATTAGGTTCAAAGTAAATTTTGACTGTCAGTATTTATCTTATGAGACCATTTACACTGGTTATTTTTATAGTTTTAATCTAATCAACTTTAATATGAAATTCAACTAAAAGTGACAATCACTTAAGGCTGCATGGTGGAGCATTTGTTAGCAGTGCTACCTCCCAGCAAAAAGTTCTTGAGATTTAAATCTCAGGCTCATCTTTAATCATTTTTAAATAAATGTTTTTAAATATGTAAGGACAATATTTTCAGAATAATCTTTTTAAAGTGAACTTTAAGGTCAACAGAGCTATTTACATATTCTAAAGTTTTGATTATGTTTTTTCTATTATTCACATCGTAATAAAAAGTCACTTTCTATCCCACCTAGTTTTTGTTTAGTAGAATAGTCACAAACTAAATACTAGTTACTAAATCAGGAAGCTGGTTTCCCACAGTGACACATATATCATCTGTGAGTGCATCATCATATTAGCTGGTCACTGGTGTCTGTGCAGCATGTTGCGTTGACTTTCCCCTCAAACAGCAGCTCACCGTGTGGATGTGGCGACAAGAGCCGACAGAGTCGCTGACACCCGTCCAGTGGTGGAAGTCAGGATACTCTCCTTTGCTCAGGTAGTACTGGTTCCCAGTGTAGTTGGCTTTTTCGTAAATCATGAAGCTGCCGCTCTCCACCCTGATGGAGCCGCACCGGCTCAGACTCCTCAGCAGATCTGCACAGTCTTTGGAGCACTCAAAATGGCGCCCAGAGAACTCCTTGTTCTCATAGAAGATGATCTGCATGTGGAGAAAACGGGATGTCTCACACCATCCCGCAAAAAAAGAGAGAAAAACTTCAAACAAGTAAAATGTAGGTAATAGTGAAGTTCTCTACCTTTCCCATGCTGCTTGTCTCACCTGCCCTGCCTGCACCGAGCCTCATGTGATCTATGCCAGCCTTTGAGGACTACCGCCTGAATGTAAAATGCAGAGTCTGCATGTGGCATTCATATTGTTCCAGCCAGGAATCACTGGTGTTTGTGTATCCCTGTTGTCCTAATCATATGTTTTGGAATATGCTAAAATAATATGTATTTGTATGAAAGATGCATTATAATAATTTGTGCCTCCAACTAAGTCACTCAGTAACATGTGTTGGGTTGTGGAGCTCATGCTTCAAACTTTTCTCACCAGATAATCTGCTGCATATGCGCAATATTTGCTCACCCTTCTGAATTTCAGAACATCAACCAAAACTTAAACTCTCACAAGGAAACCGAAGTACAAACAAGTGCACCAACCTGTTTTGTCCTGCTGGATACATGAAGGCCACAAACAGATGGACAGACATCCTTTTTCCAAGAGAGCAGAAATCATAATTCAATCACTGATTGGACTTAGATTGGAGCATAGAATATTGCTTTTTGAGATCTTTTTGCACACTTCATGTTGTCAGACAGATTCGATTTAAGTGACCTCTTGTTTCCACAGGTCAGACAGCATTATTATTTGTACAAGTAAATGTAATTTTCAACAGGAACATGTTTCAAACAGAGAAATTAAGACAGGTACTAAGCAATACAGTGTACATAAATTAGTACAGCATATCTGGAAAGTATTCACAGTTATTCACTTTTTCTGCATTTTTGTTATGTTACTGTCTTATTCCAAATTGTATTAAATTATTCTTTGCACATATGTGCAGTGAGCCCCTCAAATACCCCAAGCTTATATTTATCAGCATTCAAGGAAATACTAAATTTCATATTTTTGTAGTTTAATCTTAAATACTTTTTTCCTTTGACTTTAAGTCTATAAATACAGAGAAAACTGTAGTTCTATGTTTTGTTTGAAGACTCATCTGTGTTCACATATGGCTCGCAACACAGCTAAATGAACGCTGTTAAGGCAATAGGAGCTTGTTGAGTGTCTATATTTGAAAACAGAACCACATAAAGTGAACTATACATTCCACAACAGCCTCCAATTGAACAGTTTCTCTCTCCTGTTGTGGGAAGGGCCACCATCTTTATTTCTGTATCAACTGGCTCTGCTTGAGGATGACCAGCAGCCCTCTCTTCTGAATGGCGGCCATCCCACAACACTGAAAGAAGGTCTATGCAGACATTAATAGCTAATGGATTGGAACATATTTTAATCTGATGAACCATCAATTGACAATTAATAAGTCGATTAACTGTTTGCATCCCTAGTCTGCACTGATCATCCATGTCTTCCTCGGACTTGAAGGTTTCTATAAACACTGTAAATGCTTCTTCTGCAGGAGTTGACTGCTTGTTTATTGATTCTCTGAAAAGACTCCAAAAATGTGTGCAAAAAAGAGATTCATTCATTCAGAACTAGAATAAGGCTCTAACATAAAATGTGTCAAAAGTGAAGCACTGTGAATACTGTCTGGATGCACTGCATGTTATTTTCATTTTCTCTTCTGCACTGTTTTGATTAACACATTCTTTAACATGTTTGCCATGTTTCCTACATGGCTTATGGCGAACGACAAATAGGACTTCTTTTGGCTTTCCCTGATTTGTTTGCTGAATTCCTTGGTTTTCATGATGGTCAACTCGTTTTCTCTACCATACCTCTGAGAAATCTGAAGAATAGCTGGATTCATACTGAGTTTACATTACAGACAGAAGACTTTTCCTCATATTAGTAGCCAAATTAACTTTTCCGGAAATATTACATGTAGAACTGTTAATACTTTCAATATGCTTTGAGTGTAACTCATTCTACAAGTTGTGTTAAAGGATGTGTCTCTGCAAATCTATATTTGGAAGAAGCTAAAAATGTGCTTTGTCTGTTATTCTTAATAAGTGATCACTTATTAAGAATAACAGACAAAGCACATTCCTGTTGGTCAGGAACTCGCTGTAAGATCAGGTAAAGCAAACACTCCTAAATATATATTTTCATCCTAAAGTGGAGTTAAGATCAAGGAAACGCCTCCATCTTGATTTGGATTTTTCAGTCATCTATCTGTCTCAGTAAAAGGAGTCTGGCAATAAAGTTTTTTTGCTGAAGATACTGAATGTCTACAATAGGTAATGCTTCAGAACATGATATGAGTCAATGCTGGTAGTATTTTATTTAGTCCTCTGGTCAGAGTCAGAATATCCAAGCATGTTACATCTTCCTGGAAGAAGTCGCCCTTCAAATGAAAAGAGCAAGAGCAAAATTGAATCCACTTTAGCACTGACGCCATTTTCATCAGCGTGTGAAACATGGCAAAGAGCAGGCGTTTTATGAGAACCCTTTCTTAGAGATCCATCAGACGTCTGATGGAGCCAATCCTGGAGTTTGCGCCTTTCCATTCACTAAAGCTCTTGTACTGGCCGGGCCTCAAGTAGTAGTGGCGCCCCCTGTAGTTGGGTTGCTCGTACACCAGCCAGTGGCCGTCCAGGATGTTGCAGGAATTGAAGTTGGCGAGGTGAAAGCGACCCATGAGGTTTGGGCAGTCATCCGTCAGCTCCATCATCTCACCATCCATGTCGAAGTGCTCGTACAGCTGCATCCTGAAGCTGCCTCTGTGCTGGAGAAGCATGTCGGATGGAACCATTAAGAACACATTCATGCTCACATTAAGCCTGGAAACAACTGACCTATATATATCTGAAGGTTAGAGCTCTTCACTGTTTCTATAGAGACCATTAGAGCTCTTAATAGAACTGATATTGTATTCCATTTGAACCCGAAAGGTGGATATTTTTCAGATCATTGTGTGTCTTCTGCTTCGAATAGTAACCTCATCTAGATGAAACCTGTAGTGATGAACTCTGACCTGAACCTTCAGAGACACATAAGAATAGTTATAAAGTCGGCCTTCTATCACCGGAAGAACATTTCCAGGATTAAAGGACTAATGTCTCAGAGGGATTTAGAGAAACTCATACATGCACCAGTATGTATGAGCATCTTCAGTCACACTGATTAGTGTTTTTACAGGTCTTCCTAAAATATCAATCAGCTGTAGCTGGTCCAGAACGCTGCTGCTGGTGTTCTCACTAAAACTAGGAAAAGTAAAATAAAGTCCTTAAACTGGCTCCCTCTAGCTTTAAAATACTGCCGTTAGTTTATAAATCACTGAACAGTTTAGCACCACAATATATTAAAGACCTGAGGCAGACGGCTCAGGTCTTCTGGTTCTGGTCTGCTCTGCTCTGTATCCCCACAACCAGAGCCAAACATACAGAAGTAATATTCAGTTTCTATGTTCCATTAATCTGAAACAAACTCCCAGAAAACTGCAAAAAAATAAAAAATAAGTTAAAAAACAAACACAAAAAAACACAAAACGCTGACCACTGAGTTTCTTGATGGTGAGATTTGACAAATTATAACGTTTACTATTTGTTTCATAATTAAGTTTATATAATGAGATGCACCTTTAACTGCCTTATTGCTGAAATGTGCTATACAAATAAACTTTATTTGACTAAAGGTTCTGTCAGATAAAATGATCTGGTACCTCCACTAAGATGGGGATTCTGAAACACGTGAAAATTAACTTGAAAAGATCAGTTAAAATACATCATTATAATTATGATTCATCTTGATATTTGTATGCACATATCAGGCCTGCTCTGGGTGCAGACTGTGGGAGAGATGTTGGGTACAGCAGTCATACAGATCATTGTCCAGTCCTAAAGTTACTTTGGCTTCAACAGTTATGGAAGGCGCTGCTCCTGCATCTGAAGGGAGATACTACTTCATCTACAAAACAAATTTCTTTCTAGAAAAAAAACAAACAAACTAGTTTTGTTCCATTATATATTTTTAAAACAAAGTGACAATTTTTACCCTCTTGCATACAAAAATTCTTAACAGCAAGAAAGTTGTTAAGAATTTTTGAGAAAATTGGATTTCTGGTAAAATTCCAATATTTGTTAATTGTCTATAAAAACAGGAGTAAAACAGCCCGGTTGCTCTGATTGACTATCTGTTCTGGCACCACTGTGCATCATCTCAATTGGAGTTGAAAAAGGAAACTTTCTCAATATTCTTCACTGCAGAAAATAAGTAATCATTATAACCTGATATCAAAGCCAGCCTGTGCTATATAAATATACAACTTTGCTGGTTTAAAAGACAGCTTACCAAGGGGATCATGAGGCATGACCGGACACAGTCATTCATGCCAGTCATGCCCATGTAGTCGGAATACTCTCCAGTTCTCATGAAGTACTGGTTCCCCATGAAACCGGGTCGGTCGTAGATCATGAACATGCCGCTCTCCACGCGTATGGAGCGGCAGTGGTCAAACATTGAGTGCAGGTCAGCACAGTCGCTCATGCACTCATAGTGATGGCCTCCAAAGTTTCTGTCCTCATAGAAGATGATCTGATGGAGCAGAAGAAATCCTCCTGTCAGCGTAATCACAACATGTCATCGAAAAAATGGGACTTCAAACTGAACACAGACCTTTCCCATGATGGCTACTGTGAAAACCCAAACAAATATCTTTTTATACCATGAAGTGTCCAACTTTATATCCATGAGGAAGGATGATCTGCTGCATGTTGTGATTCAAAGCAGGCCTGCTGTCAGCAGACTACAGGAGTCTTTCTGCTCCTGTATGCAGCAGAAAGCAGGTTCTAGCAACAGCCACAGCATGGACATGCACTGGAACAGTAACTGCAGTTTGTTTACACAGCCTGTGTTTGCTTTGAATGCATTGTCTCCATCACAAGTTAAAAAGGAGCTGTGGAAGGAATTCATAAAGCGCCTTCTCCTTTTTTTTTTCTTTTTGTTTTGTTTTGCTCAAGCTTTTTGCTTGGATTTGGCTGGATTTATGTGTCACTAAATACATACCGGTGCAGTCCCACCCACCAAGTCCAGCAGGTGGGTGCAGCTACTTTTTTCACTGGGTCCTGATTATTCAAGTTTGAGCCACACACATTAAGGATGCAGAAGTGAAAAAAATCTATTATAATTTGCAGGGAATTCAAGGACCGGAGCTGACAAGGCATTCCTTAGAACTTTAGAAACATCTGGCTGGAGGAATATTGTTGGAACGGTTTCCCGAAACCAATAATTGATGATTCTGAGACATTTAAAAGATGCACTCTCAGTGATTCTTGGGAAGAGGGACCAAAACATGTCCTCTGGATAAAGCACAGAATTTGAATAAAATATACACAAAAAATAAAATAATGTTTTCATAGTGTTTGCTGAATTGTTTTATTTTTATTTTAAACTGTAGTAGGTGAATGGTGTCTGTAAAAGCCCATGTCCTGAAGTATTAGTAGTACATTATAATAGTTTAAAACAATTAAAGGAATACTAAAATAATGTATTATGGCAAATAAATATAAGTATTCAAATAAATAACTATAAAAGTATCAATTAATTGAACTAAAAATTATTTTTATATATTTTCCAACTCAATTGAAATAGTGTCCAAGGTTGTTGTCAACACTCAGACATATAAAGAATGTAACAAAATCAGGCATATTGAGGGACAGCAGAAACTCTGAGGACCCCATGACCTCTGGTGAGTTTATGTTATTTTTTAGTTTATTTTTTCTTTTTATTCCGAAGATGTTCATTACAACCATATTGTGTCAAGATCATAACTGACAATTTACAAAACGTTGATGACATTTCTGACATAAATACTTCATTTTAGTTCACTGTAAAGATTTCATGGACCTGATGAGCTGCAATATGGCCTCCTTCAGAATAACATCATATAAATTGAGGTAGTTTTGGCATTTTGTCAACTCCATCAGAGTTTTTAACTGACAGTGTGACTTTTTCAGTGATAATGTTGACAAATCTCACTTAAATGTTTAGTTAATTAATTTTAATGTATTTTACATAAAAGGCATTACTTCACTCTCGCCCGGAACGCAGCTGGAGATAGACACCAGCAACTCCCGACCCCATTTGGGACAAGGGTGAACAGAAAATGGATGGATGGATGGATGGCATTACTTCACATGTATAAAATATTTATTTTTACTCACTAGTTTGTCACCACCTGCAGTTTTGTGTCAACTCTGTCAGATGGACTTTATGTTGTTTTTTGTTCTTTTGTTCTGGAGAAGCATTTGTCTGTGAAAATTAGTAAAAATATTGCTTATAGGGTCATTAAAAACTAATTTTATATTTATTTTTTATCAGATGATGTTGACAAAATACAGAATTTTTTAAAAATGTAATTTTCAATAAAATAAAATGGGAACCTGCACCTTGGCATCTTTACATTCCCAAAACATTATTTGTCATATTTGAATACATAAGCCTGAGAAATAATTACATTATTTTTTTGGAAAATTTGAACCCATTTTATCCCTTATCTCAAGAATGATTGACTCTTATAACTGAAGTTAAATTGTACCTGACAGTAAAATTGTAAAATTTCGTCTATACAAATATGCAACTGATGTAAGTTAAATAATGTTAATAAAAAATAAACACTAGCAACAATATCCTTTTAATTTTGACATAGCAAATGAAAAAGTGATCTTTTATTATCAGTTCTGCCATTCTGGCTGTGGATGGCCTTCTGTGTTTTCTTGTGTATTTGCATTTTTACTTGAAGCATTTACAGTTGAGACCGAAGCAGTCAAATATCTTTTGATTAACTTTTGATCAGTTCAAAATCTTCTGTAGATTTTATAGCGGTATAGGAAATCAATCCTTCAGAGGAATTCCTAACAGAAAGTATCTGCACAAGCCTCTTCTTGTGCAGGTATGAAGACATCTCAGAATTACAGTAAATCAAACATGTTTAGGGAAACAGAACTACGTATGTTGTGTTGTGATAAAAATAAATGCTGGAAGTGCACAAAATACCTCTTAGTAAATCGGATAATATTGAGACATTTATTCACCATCGAGAAGAAAATCATTTACAGCAGCTCATTTTATTAATTTTTTTCTAACAGCATCCAGCAGCTTCATCAGGTCAGCTCTTGGCGCATCCTGTTGTTCATATCAATAACTGAAAGGATTAAAACTCTGTGATCCTGCGGAAAGAGCCGGTGGTGGCGCAGGTGGCCCCCCAGTCATTGAACTTGTGGTACTCGCCGGGACTCATGAAGTACTGCCGGCCACGGAAGCTTGGGTGTTCGTAGAGGGTCCAGTAGCCGTCCAAGACTTTGCAGGAGTAGATGTCTCGGCTGCGGAAGTGCTCCTGCACCGACTCGCAGTCCTCGCTGAACTCCATCATCTGACCTTGGAAGTTGGGCCGCTCGTAAATACGGATGCGGTAGGGGCCCTCACTGGTCTGCAGGTGGAAGATAGAAAATGAAAGGAGCCTTCTGGCTCTGCGGCTGACAGCATGACAGTCAATCACCATGCTTAGACATGAGCCAATGTTTATCAATCAGTTACCTATCCAGGTAAATCCACATTGGTTTGAAATGTTGGAAGAATAAATAATATTGCTTTTGCTTTTTAAATTTAATAGGTGAAAACAGGCCAAACTACTTATTTTGACTCCTAACAGCATAAAAACAGTCATCAGCTTGAGCTCTCAAAGTAACCTCACATAGGAGAAGGTACGGCAGGAGCAGATGGTGTCGTTGTAGCCCATCCAGCGCTGCTTGTCAGGGTACTCTCCTCTGGTCAGGACGTACTGGTAGCCGGTGTAGTTGGGCTTCTCGTAGAGCACCCAGCAGCCACTCTCCACCTTGATGGAGTTGCAGCGGGTAAAGTGGGGGTTTGTGTCAGGGCAGTCGGAATCACACTCATATGAGCGGCCCTGAAAGTTCCGGTCCTCGTAGAATATAATCTGAGTCCAACAAGAGGAGTGGAAAGAGGAAATATTCAGGTCAAACGTCCTGAATACATGTTTTTTTTTCCATAATCAGTTTTCTTTCATTCTATACTCGAAACACCAAATTACTTCTTCTATGTGACATGAAAATCCACAGGGCAGTGTGGCAACATTAGATCTAAGGCAAACAGGAAAAACCAAGAAATGAATGGGAAGCTCTTACCTTACTGCTCATCCTGAAAAGAGTGCTGGAGCCAGTCACCAGCTGAATATGGTGGTCTCACAAAGCAGGAGCAGAGCCCTGCTATATAAACCTCAGATCCCGCTTTAGCTGTTTTTTCAATGAGCTGGGATTTATCGAGCTGGTACCACTGCCAAAAATCTTGATCCTGGCCATAGAACCAAAATCCCTGAATCATCAGGACAAAAGTCCTAGCAGGCGAATTACTGACCAACTCTGCCCTCTTTATTGATATCAACATCAGGAACACATTTTATCCACCCATCCAACACAGAGGAGTTTAATCTTTGTTGGGGAACATGCCAGAGGTCAACAATAACTGTGCAGCTGGTGGAGTCCAACAGAAAATGTGACTTTGGTGACATGATATCAGAGAGGTGCTGTCAATACAACGCTGTTTGTTCATTGCTCTATATAGTTTAAACATGTTATGTTAACCTTCCATTGGACCACACTGGGTAGATGTAAGATTGGCTCCATTATATTATACAACAAATACAGACATTTTTCGTATTTATCAGCACTGAATCTGACTAAACAGCTACTTTAAGCAATTGTAGAAAGACAAAAAGTTGATGTCATGGCATTGCATGCTTCTTATAGACTAAAATATCAAAGCTAAATGCATGTCAAAGATTCTAATTCTTTTAGGGTTTGTCCTCTGATTGAACAAATCTAAAATTAAAGTGTTTGACCATAAACAATTTTTACATGTGATGAAAAAATGTGGGGAATTTTGCAAGAACAACTCAAATGCAAAGTATGAAGTGGCAGCATGATGTTGTGGAGGGACTGGTGCACTTCACATAGTAGACGGGGTCATGAGAAAACAACGTTATGGAGAAAGCAAGATCTAAAGACATTAACTAGGATGTTAAAACTTGGATGGAAACTGATGACTCCAAACATTCATCTGCATTAGTTACATTATGGCTTAAGGACAACAAAGTAAATGTTTTGGAGTGACCATAACAAAACAAAGCCTTAACCATAGTCCAATAGAAAAAATGTGAGCAAAGCTGAACATGTGTAAGTGAAGTGGTTCTACATGTCTGACTCAGTTACATCAGTTCTGTTGGGAGCAAAGGGCCAGAATTACAGAAAACCATTTTGAGGAACATTCAACCAAAGTTACACAGCTGGATGGCAGCTTCAGTCCTGCAAAGACTCTTGTGAACCCTCATAGTGCTCAGCTGCTTCCTGATGACAACCACTGCTTTCCTGAGGGGTAGAAAGCAGAAAGGACTGTTTACACCAGCAGAGGACAGCAGAGGACTGGACTGTGATGTCCAGTTCAGTACTCACACTGAGAAAGGACTCAGGCAAAGACGGAGATGAGGATGGTGGAGGAACGGGTCTCTTTGGGGCTCTCGCTTTTGCCTGCTCAGACATCCATCTTTTCAGCTTCTGATCTGGAAGATTTAAAAAGAGATTTTGTAACAAATTTATTAGATCAGTTAGAGAATATAAAATCAACATAATGTCCTCATGAACGGAAGTCTTTTTTCTTGTTTCTCTAATTTCTAAGGGAAGTTGTAATAATTGTTTTAGTACTGACAAATTTTGAAGACATATTTTTCTTGATCTACTCTTTATTACTATTCCATAGAGCTCTCAGTAATCAGAAGCATCTATTTGTTTCTCACTGTTATTTTCCATTGTGCAGCTGAGATCATAAAGCTTGGATGGGTTTGGTGCGCCAGCAACAGCGGTGCAGTTATCTCACCAGCAGCAGTTATCTGACGAGTGTCAAGCAAAATCTAATCAAGAATATGAAGTAGCTCCACAAGGAGTGGAGGGCTATGAATACTTTTACAAGGCGCTGTATTAAAGCTGCAGTATGTAACTTTTAAAAATATATGGTAATGTCATGACATTACTATATCATTACAGTATATTATGAGACAGATAATCTGTGAAAAGATAGATCTCCTCCACCTCTTAGAGCCGTCAATGCTAAGTGTGCTAATGGCGGAGAAGCGACTCACCGTTACTAAAAACCATTTATCCACTGTCATCAGTGGTCATGCTAACTAGCTTTATAATTCACAACAAGCTCTGCTGACAGGCAGAATCTGTAGTAGCAAAGTACAAGTTGGTGAGAGGGAGTGCGGTGCACACACGAACATGATTGACAGCGCTAAGACCCGCCTCCTGGCTCTGATTGGTTGTTTCTAGATAGCCCTGGGAAAAACCAGAGGAGCTTAATTTTTTCATACATTATCTGACTCATATTCTCCTGTCACAACATAGTGACAAATATTATTTTAACAAAAAAATACATGTTAACTATTCCTAATATTAAATTGAAACTAGCTTGTTTAAAGTTAGAATATTCTACAAACATGTTTAAGTTAGCTTGTGGTGTTGACCTCTGCTTTATATTTTGAAGGCAATAGAGTTTCACAAAACCTATGCAACAAATCCCTTTAACTTCAATTAAATATTTATAAACTAGCCAACAAACTAATAGAATCAATAAGTTAACACACGAAATAAAATGAGCTCTAACATTCAGACGTACTGTGTCTCTTGGCATGTTGTACAGCCTTGTAAGATCTGAGCATGGCAGATGGATGGTAGGACAGAGTGAGGGGGCATACAATTGACCCCTGTGGTTCAAAAGAAAAAATAAGGACCAAGGATAAAGTTTTTTTATTAAAGGAAAAATAAAGCTTTCTAATTTAAACTTCTTGCAGTTTGCAGACTGTATAAATGTTTCAGTAACATCAGTGTGAATGTAAAAGCGACCCAGAACATATTTTGTACCTTAGACTGATGGCTGGGGAAAGAAACAGCTGGCTTACATCTGTACAGAGCCAGG
The DNA here is from genome assembly GCA_903067065.1 of Brachyrhaphis terrabensis. Classification (NCBI taxonomy): domain Eukaryota; kingdom Metazoa; phylum Chordata; class Actinopteri; order Cyprinodontiformes; family Poeciliidae; genus Brachyrhaphis; species Brachyrhaphis terrabensis. Next base: position 26,906 of record CAEGAG010188035.1, read on the forward strand.
ATTTTCTCCACTGGCAGTCTGCTCTGAAACACACACAGTCCTCTCAACATGAACTATGACCTTTTGCTGCTTTTTTCAAACATTTATTTCTACTGTTTCTTTGCTGCCCACCAGCTTCACAGCACACTGCTGTGAATTCATGTTCTACAGCTGATGAAATTTATTATAAACCGACCATGACAAATACAAAATTTATGTCAACAGTGACTGAAGGCAAACCTAAAAAGTTAGAACTCAACCATAAATTCTTATTCAGCACGGTCCCAACAAAACAGTCTGTGAAAAGTCCCAAAAGATCCAATTCAGGAAACTGTTTGGTTCTACAGTTTAATTTTTAATTCCCGATGCTTCGTTTTCTGTCACTGGTTTGATCTCTTACTGCTTATACACTAGTATGTTTGCAGCTTCTAGGCTACCAGATACGATACAGTTCACAATATATACCCTATGTGTCACTGTACTGCAATGCACCTTACTAAAGCAATAGGCATGCTCTCTAAGCAATCAACTGGCTTTATGGCCAGCAGGTGAAGGGACTGAAAGACTAAAATCCCGCTAAAATTTATTTATATGTAAAAGCTACGTACGATTAACAAGCTCACCTCAAAGGTCTTTAACCTATAATTTTCATGTGCAAGCTAATCATCAAGCCCCACTTTGCAACTTGTCACAATCGGTCAGTAAGTAGAACAAAAGGGTCAATTGCATCTTTTTAAATCTGTAGAAGATTATTTAAATTTGTAAGCAAATGTTCACATCAATCACCCTGATGGTCATTTTGTTAATGTGTCTTATAAGTAATTCTATACTTGTCAGATTGGAGTTCATTTGATGTTTACTCAAAGTAGGATGTAAGGTGCTAATATATTTTGGCTAAGAAAAAGTTAAAATTATACAAACTTACTTACCATAATAATTCCAGCGAAAGATGAGAGGATCATTGCTTCTCGCTGTAAGCGATTTGGATACTGAGGACTTCCTAAGCTGCAGATGGTTCCACTATGGTGGGAAGGAAAGGAGATGTTGGGTTTAAAAACTCAAATATATTCAGAGGGCGACTTTTGCCTGAATTCGCTCGTCCCCACCAATAACAGCCAGTGATCACCATTTTAAAAATAGTAATATTGTACTGTTTTATTAGTAAAATGTTTCATTCATTTTCACTTGATGTTATTTTACTCTCTCAATAATAAATATGAATAGTTCATGTAACAACTAAAAGAAATCATGAATGAAAGAAGCAGAAAGAAGTATGAACTTATCTCTCCCCCTCATTCACATAAAAAGAAAATCAGCTCTTCAGCTCAGAAGCCTATTTATTACAGACATAAAGTCACTCATACTATCACTCATTCATATCACGAATGTTACGTCAATCTGTTCTACATTAGCAGTCCATCTACCGTAAATGTAGTTTTGAGAATTTTAATCTAGAGATTGTAATATTGTCCTGGATTTTTAAAACATGCAGTTAGCAAAAGAATACTTGTTTCTTGGTGCAATAAACATGATTAGATTTTTATGTTAACGGTGCCCCTCAGTCCACACCACTCTGAGTGGAGAGCCATGTTGGGGAGGTCCAAAACCATTATTAAATATGTTAGGAGACAAAACGAAGGTAATGTGCAAAAACCTGATCAAACATTTATAAGAAGGGTATGATTGCTGCAGTTGCAATAAATATAATTTCATTCATTGTTTAGTGAAGCATGTGCTTAATATGGTATTATTTATATTTTTTATTACACCCAGTTGCTAATCAACCACCTGCTCCTTGTTCAGCAGTTAACTCTCCTCCATCAGTATCTGTTAGTAAGATACTGCAGCTCCTGGTCAGATCTTCATGTTAGCATACTGTTAGGCCACCAGCCTGTTTTCCCTGGCTGGTGGGGAAAAAAGGCCAGGGAAAATAATTTATTCAAAAATAAATTATTTTGAATTTTAGTTAATGTACTTTTGTTATTTTTAAGTAAACTATCTGAGTTTTACTAGCCTGCCTCCTCCAGTTCTCTACTTGATGACATACGCCTTTTGCATTCTTTTACAGTCTTCTGAGAGATACCTGTCTCTTTTCTGGTTTTCATTCAACCGGAAACCTCCTGGGTGAACGAAAACAGTTTCAATTCTAATTTACCGTTGAGATGAGAAGTTTTGGTCTTAAGTGAACATGACTCATGTTTGCTGGGAGTTGGAACATCGAGTGTTGGGATCAGAAGGAATAGAAGTAGAATCACGAGTGGAGTGATGGGGTTATCAGGCAGTTGGTAGAGCATGTGACAGTCGGTGACAACAGGAGGTGACGGACACCAGACACAGCTTGTTTTGCAGATGTTGGGAAGGAAATAGGAACTTGAGGGTATCAGCCATGTGATGAAGGTGGAAGTTGCCCAACAAACACTCCATAAAATGAGTACTGTCATATTGTATGTCATGCACTGCCTTAACAAAACTTGTGACTTGTTAGGGAGACTTTACTACACTTGAGTCATTCTATACTGTCTCAGTGACTAGCATTATCCAAACTATTGTTTCATTGCCTCTTGTGTAAGCTACCACTAACACCAGAGCATAGATGGCTAATTTCAGAGTTTTGCCATGACTGGAAGAAATTGTTCCTTGATCAGCAATTAATCTTGGTTCTATATCACTCAAAATGACAAACATTATGAAACCATGAAGTGGGAAGAGGACAGATCTTGTCAACTTATCTCCTGATACCATGGTGTAAAAAACCTAATCCTACCGTTTAACCCTTGCAGTGGGTATATTTATGAAAATATAATCTATGATGACACCTCTAAACAAACTAAGTTCATGGTTATGTTCCCACAGACACCGATGATGAAAATGTTGTGTAAGTGTTGTATTAGATGTTTTTGTTCAGGTACGTACATAATGTCTTCATCAAGCACATGTCGACTGTCTTTGTTCAACCACCACAAGGTATCACCAATGACAAGATCATACTGAACCTGTAACGATACATATAGATACCAGTGTGGTTCATCATGGAGAATGTCCTTCAGTGGAGTAGCACTGGAAAATTATTACCAAGTCATCAAGCACAAAGGAGGGGACGCACAAAGTTTCTTGTGCGTCCCCTCCCACTCGGATCAAATGAGTTCTCCAGGATCTTCTTACCAACGTAATTATTTCTGTTTGGATGGCAGAAAAACATTCACCTGTTGCCATTTTTAATATTCCTAACACAATATGGAGTTTTGAGATCAACTTACATGAGTAGTTGAACGTCTCTCTTCAGTCGCTTTATCTCCATTTTCAGAGTGAAATGTTTATGTATCAGTCCTGCAGACACAGTGAAATGAAAACTATTTTTAAGCAAAGTGAGCGATTATAACTCCCTGATATTAAGATAATGGAACATTTTAAATCAAGAATGTCCTGGGCTTAAATACCAGACTGGACTTGTCTTTGTTGAGTTTGATTGTTCTCCCTGTTGGTGTGTGTAGGTTTTGTCTGAGTCCTCCACCAGCCCAAAAACACAGGGTGGGGATAGGCTGACTGTAGAAATTGCCCTGAAGTGTGAGGACATGTGAATCTTTGATTGTCTTGTTTGTCAAATGTGTTGGTCCTATGATGGGAGCTAAATGAATTCATAGACCACTAAAGAATGGCTTCACCCCCATAAACCCTTGGAAGGAATAAGTGGGTATAGAAAAGGGTCGACCAAAGCCCTCCCCTGCATTCATTCACATGGGCTCAAAAATTTCATTGTTTGCTTTTTAAGAGTTAGAACCATGAACAGCTTAGAAAAGATTCATTGCAATTACATAGTGATTCAAGCCCAATGGGTTTTATAAGCATAAACTACTTCACTGAAAGCACCCATCATTACATGAAAGCAAAAGGAGACTTTCAATTCTAAATTTTAAATATACTGTAGAACATTTTTGCTATCTTGATTGAAAACACTTTGCTTGTACTACACTTTGCTTCATCCAGAGGGCCCAAGTTCTCAGCTATTGAGAAATAATTGCTTCTTGGAGGTCTGGACTCCGTTAAAGTTTCAAATTTTACGTAGTTGCTAACATTCATCAGTGACATATGTAATGCACCAATTAGATACTGTAAAGTTTGTCAGAAGTTGCCTGGAGATTAAACAACCATCCTTCACTGTGCAGAGAGATGTGCCGAGCAGAACAAAGCGGCTGTTAATTTCTTATTCTGAAGCGAGGCCAATATAGACTGACTGGCTTCCTTCACTTCCTCCACTACCAGTGGAGTGGAGGAAGTGAAAACCTCCTGTCTTTGTGTTCCAGGTGCCATTTTGTTTTACTACACGACGTTTATAGTTAGAGTTTTATTTCATTGAACGTGTGGACTCACTGTGTTGTTACCAACATCTGGTGACAATTTCAGGTAAACGGCACAACTATAATATTTACTGAAAGAAATAGTGATGTGTTCAAAATGGAAGAGGAACAGGCCAAAGACACAATCCTCTTTTGCAATTTAGTGCTTATTTTACCTGTTATAATAGTAAAACATATAGACCGAATCAGAGACTGTTAGGATCTAATTGATGCTGAGGCTCAAACATAAAATGTTATAACTGCTGTCAGATGAAATTCTACAAAGCTAAAAAAAAATCACTTTTATAACTGAAATATTTACATCGAAAAGAAACGGCAACATTTCTAGCCGCTGCTCATTAAATATGAGCAAGAAAAGTGAAAGGATATGAATACTTACTGAAGGTAAATGAAGTTCTGAGTTTAACAGGTAGGAAACTTGATCTCAGTCAGATAGAATTACTAAAAACAGCAACAAACTCGATAAGTTTTCTGATAAACATGTTTAATAAAAAAAAATGGATACAAACTTCAACAGATCTAATATGTTAAGATTTATACTCACAACACAAGCTGATGGAGCAGACAGTGGAGCTTGGCATGCTCACACAGCAAATCCTAAACATGGTTGGCTACACTGACACTTTATCCTGTGCAGTTGAACATCACAGGGAGTATCAGGTTATCAGCTTCCACTCAATTATTTACAGCTGGCCTCCCATCAGGAGCAAACAGCTGTTACATCCCCAATGACAATAATGTGAAAAATCTAAGAAGTCTCACTACAAATTTGAACAAATTCTGAGTTAAAACAACAAGCGCTCAGAGAACTTTTTGAAACACTGCAGAAAACTAGAACATTGGATTTATCACAAGAAAAAAGTATTTGATGTTGTCTGTCCACAGCCCACCCCACTGTTTTCTGCTACTGCTTCGTCTTCTTCTTCTTATTATTCTTCCTGTCTTTAAACACCGGAGAACTCAGGAATGTGGTGTCTGTAAAATCATCTCCACGCCTAATTTTCCTGTTGGGGGAGGGAAAAAAAAAACACAGAAATTCAGCACTTTGTTCCATTTTCTCTCTCGCTCCTTTTTTAAAGACAAAGACAAGTCTGGATAACACTAGTTCTAGTAATTGATAGGTCGGTTGTTGAAACCTACATAGAGGACTCACTAGAAACCCAGATAAATACCACACACTCTACTCTACGTCTTAGAGAACAGAGAACATAAGCAACCAATGGACAGATCTGAAACTGGAGTCACAACATGTTTGGCACAGATAAAAAAAATAACCATGTTCTGTTCCTCTAAAGAAGAAGAGGCAGTACTCTGCAAAAACACTAAGTCTTACCAAATAATTTTGATTAAGTTTCTAGTGCAAATATCTTGGAACACTTGAAATAAGACAAAGCTAACATGTCTTATTTCAAGCTTGATTTTTTTCATAGATTATTTGTCTCACACCATCCTATCACAAGTCATTTTTAGTTAGATATATTGGCTTGCTTTAATTAAATAATTCCATAAAATTGATGAAAAAGTAGTAGGTGCACTAGAAGATTGTTTTACTTGTAAGACATTTTTCCCAGAAGTGAAATAATCTGCCAATGGAATAAACCCACCAGAGTTCCCAGTGAGAGGAAACCCTGGTGGGTTTTTGAAGCCCCTGATCCCAGCTCCTTCTAAGGTCTTTTAGTCATTTTATTGTTTGAAGACTTTGCTTTTGTTATCTGATGGCTCATTAATTCAGACTTATTCAGTAAACTACCTGACACCCGTCTTTCTTTTGTTTGAACAAAGTTCATCAGTCTACGTGCTGACTTGTCTCCGGCAACTATTTGAGCTGCTCTGTGAAGCTTATGCTATCCTCGATTGTCCTGTTTTTAGTCCATCACCCAACAACAGCATTGCTCCAGTACTATGCCACAGAGCTTTTTAAGATCTGCTTACATCTGCCTGGTCACCACCATCAGCTGTGCTGCTACACCATCATATTTTCAACCTGCCCTGTCGGAAATGCCTTCATCGAGGCTTTCGTCAGATCTTCTGCCTTGACAAACCAACTCCATTAAATCTACCTGGTCTACTGTGCGTCGTCCACCGAGGAACACCGGTCACCACATTGAGCACAGTGTGTGGCCAGCCTGGCTCAGTCTGCCAACGCAACTGTCAATCAGGGCCAGCCCAAGGCTTAAACAAACTAAACGGCTGCTTAGGGCCCCAGGACCAGAAGGGGGTCCCCTTTGTGAGTCTGATTTTTTTTTTTAAAGTAATGATTACTACATAGTAATCATTACTTTAAAAAAAAATATATAGTCACATGACTATATTAACAAAAACACAAAATTTCAGTGTGAAGTTGTGATTTTTATTTTTTACAATAATATATATTTAAGTATGTAGAAATTATTGCTTATATGGGCAATAAAAAAAACTTGCTCTTGGGGGCCCCCAGGTGGCCCTGGTAGGTCACGCTTCATAGCTTCGTTGATAACTCCTCCACTTTTCCCTCTCCTCAGGTCTAGAGTCTGGGTGTCATCCTCGATAGCTCTCTCTCTTTGGCCTCCCATGTCAATAATATCACTCGGTCAGCCTACTTTCATCAAATCCAAACTCAAAACAGTTTCAAGCAGCTTATGCTCTTTGATTGCAATTCCATTGGCTTTTTAAATCTTATTTTGTACTTAATTTTACTATGCATTTCAGTTTTGTGTGTTTTAATGTCAAATTATGGAAGGTGATCTTGAATGTCAAGAATGACTGTGGACTCATATTATTCTAGGTCCACAGTCCCTACAAATAAAATGTATTATCATCATTTATTATTATTGCTTCATCAAGATTAAGGAATTATTGTCTTTAAAAACTGCTTTACCTTGCTGAAAACTTACTTAAGTTAGACTAAGGTTGAGATGCAAAGAAGCCAGCTTCCACTTGATGTGTTAGTTTTAGTGAACATTACGCTAGGCAAGCAACGAGTATTTTCATGTTTGTAAGTTATAAAAATGTTGCATATGCATCATCAGGGGTGCATTGATTGCAGTTTTCTGGCTAATCACATATTCATGTAAACAGTCTCCTAACCTCCACATTCATATATTGAGAACTATACAATAAAATACAGAAAATTTATAAATCAAAGTACAACAAAAGTACACATTTTCCTGCCTACATATTCATAAACAACCTCCAAATTTATAAAAATATTCTCGCACCTTTATATGAAAACATGGTGTGATCAAAGAAGATTCTGCATGGGGCGTTCTACAGATCTGTTCTAACCGTCCTACAGTGACTCTCTAACTGTTTTGTCTTTGTGTAAATGAGCTTAATGGATTAGGAGCTAACTTATTGATACAAATAAAACCTAATTTCAGAAAACAAATTACAAAAACGCTAAAAATTCATCAAGTTAAATTAATTAAATCAGGGTCAATTTATCAGCCAGCTGATTTATCAGTGCACTTCCAACTGGCAGAGTTTAGTGCTCAGTTGTGAGAATGGTCCAGTCAAAGTCCTGACATAAACCCAACTGGAATTTGCAGCGAGGCGGCCAAAGAAGTCTCTAGATCTGGGTTGAAGGGGCATTAAAGAATATCTAGAAGGTTTAACCAGACCTGTGGTCCCCTGAAGCAAAAGTCAGAAACATAGACGGAGCTTTGAGTAACCAGCGTCACTGTAGCACTGGTCACATAGCCTGCGTTGCTCTCTGAGTTCCTTTCAGTGCGACCTGACGTTCTCACCTATTCAGTGGTGGCTCCTTATAGCTGACCACACAGTCCCTTCTCCTGCTTCTTCCTTTGTTTTCACCATATGGGTTTGGAAAGGTGTTGGTAACAGTTGTCAGAGCTCTTCCTGCTGCAATGCACAGCAAAACATTAGCTGTCAGCTAAACCAAAGTCAGACTAGGTTAAATTTTGTGTTTACAAGTCTCCCCCTGTTGGGGGTGAGTCTACCCAGAGTTCATAGATAAACTCTGATTCAGACAGAACATCCATTGACAGTAGAGGGGGACACCCACCTGGTGAGGCTCTAGTTGACCCCTCAGTCACCGCCAGCCTGCATGATGGGCTCCTGTTTGGAGAGGTGAGTACAGAATTGGATTCTGGGTCCACAGTGCTGAGCTCTCCAAGCAGCCATGGTGGCTGCACATCCATTAGCAGAAAGCCGACATCCTGATGAGTCGTCTCATCATTAGCAACGGATGTCCTTGTGTTATTGACAGAAATACTCTTGCTTTTGTCCTGAGATGTCGGTCTGTGGATGACAAACGTCTCCCTTAGATTCCTGGTTTCGGCTGCTGTGTGTAGCTTTGTCTTCCTTGATGGTTTTGAAGCATTCCTGCCTTTGGAGACTTTAGGATCAGGCAGATTTTCACAAATGTCATAATGATCATGGCTGAGGAGCATTTGAAAATCCTCTTCACCTTCCTTCCGGCCCTCCAGTCTGTAAGGGCTGCGGAGAAGAAGCTCATCACTGCAGATGGTATGCAGATCAGATTCATCTTCAGATAAAACCTTTTTGCTGCGTTTGCTTGTTTTTCTCTTTTGCCTGGAGTCGTAACCATCAGCACATTTCTCCAGTGATGACATCATCCTGTTCCTGGAGCCTCCTGCTTCGTCTCGTCTGGATTTTTTACGTGTGGGGTTCTCTGAACGGTCACATGCATCTGCTGGCATGACTTCCATGTTATGCTCTGATGTTTCCACCAGAGGGCGCTTTGAAGCGCTGCGGGTTTTCGTTTGCTGATCTGCCTGGAAATCTCCAGAACTCTGAGCCAGATCCTCCAGCAACTCCTCAGCTGACCAGTGCGGCTCTCCAGGAAGCATCATGTCACAGTCCAAACCCAGGGAGTTACTGTCCCTAGAAACAGAGATGACAAAAGTTTTTCTGCATCTCGGTCTGGTCTGCGTTTTCCTCCTGGCTACAGGAGGTTGATTGTCCTCTGACCCGAGATGTGCCACCTCCACTGGATGGGATACGTATTCATGTGGTGGGGGTGGCTCTGTGTTTTCTGCTTCCTCTTCATCGTGGACCTTCTCCGGTTTGGACTGTTGGCTCTCGTCATCATGAGACAGACGGACTGACGGGGTCTTTTGAATGACCATAGAGCGCCTCCTTACTTTAGTTCTGGACCGTCTGTAGGTGATTTTAGAACTTGCTGAACCTTCTTCAGGTTCACTGCCTCCAGCCTTCAACAAGCTAACTTTAGAGTTGGAAAAATAATTATCCAAATCCTGTGAGACAGTGTCAAAGCAGTCACTATCGCTCTTGGATGTCTTCTGATGACTGCCAAGCTTGGGGATGCGAGATGTTTTCATATTGTTGCCACGTTTTTTTGGTAACTGTACCTCAAGAACTCCTGAGTCCTTATCTTCTGGTTTATTTTTTTGAGTAGAAATTTCCACAGGTTCCTTATTTGGTCTGTGGTTGAAACCATTCTGGACATCTGGAGTGGAACCTGCCTGTTGACTCTTTGTGCCTTTCGGTCCACAGGAAGGACCTTTCTTCTTGGCTTTGGTTTCCACGGTGACAATTTCAACTGCGTTACTCAGTGTAATCTCCATCGACGTATTGAGAAGCACTGTATTGTCAACTCTTGCTAACTGAGGCTCAGCTTCTGAGGCAGACACACTTGGAGCGTTTACGTCATTAGAAAGGGATGTTGTGGAGTTTTCATGTGTTTGATTGTTCTGAGGACAGAGGACAGAGTTTATTTCAGAGCTGGACTGGGATAACACTCTGGACAGGCGCTCCACTTCACTTCTCAGGCTGCTGCGGGGTGGACAACACGATCCTGTCTGAGTGGGTTGAACACGTTGACTCAAACGCCTTTCCTCAGCGTTTTCTGGGAAAAGACATTCATTAATAGTGAGGCAGCACATATTTGAAACACTGCACTGAATGATGCCAAATTACCCACCATGAAAAATATCAGCGGAGTTGCTGCATCTGGTTAGGACACTTAAAACATCCAGATGAAGGTTTCCTTCAGGCAGGCCTAGTGTTGTTTTCATGTTTTTGTTGTGGCAGAAAGGATTCCTTAACATTTCAGGCCTACTGTGTATAAGATAGAAATACAGAAATATAACCATCAGATATCATTTACGTCCACTGAAACTACAACACCTACAAGGACACAACAAAAGCAAAAGCAGGGACTTCTGACCGCGCTGCTGCATCGTTCTCTTTGTTTTTATCTGTTGGGTCGTGGCAGCCCTCTGACAGTCTTGGAGAATCCTGAGGGAAAACACATTTTCAGCTTCAGCAGTTCAAATGCATCAACTTATTGGTCTTTATTGAGGTTTTGTAGATTAGAAGTTGAGCTTTGGGTTCCACTACAGGGGAAATAAATAGACTCCTCATCGATATTTTACCTTATATGGTACTGAATATATTGTGACCAAACATTTGATCCAAATCGTACAGTTTAAAAGATAATTATCACTGATAATGGCCAGATGTATGTAAACTTGTGTTTTGAAGAAAGTTACAAAAAATCTTTAAAAAAAAAACAAACAAAAAAACAATTCAAACACGGAAGTTAAATTCCTGTCTGACTTAACTTCAGACAGGGAGAAGAAAATGTGTATGTGTAATTTTATTCAGTGTATGTAAACTTGTGTTTTCAACTATGTCTACATGTTACATAATCAGCTAATAGTGAAAAATGACAAGGATGTTTTTTTGTGCGCTTTTCCACACTGGAGGTTTTTCCTGAGTAGTTCTATCTAGACTATAAAATTAGTTCATTTTCACTACAAAAAAAAATAAAAAACTTTTTACTTTTTTTTACCATGACTTTAGAAAATAACAAAGAGGAAAAAGCGTGGTCGGGTGAAATGTGGACGATTAGCCTCGAGACACAGGTCAAAGGTTTGGAAGCCAGGCCAATCCAGTCTGAGCATTTGGAAGCAACTTCAAGTTCCTGAGATCTATCTATGGACTTTGAGATGTATTTAGTCAGTGCCTCATCAGACTTTGTTTTCATTAATCTGAATTATTTTCCTCCATTTACATTGAGGTTAACAGACAATTGTGGAATAAATGTTATTAAAAGAAAAAAAGGGCTGAGTCTGAGAGTTGGAATAAATCGCAATAGTCACAACTTCAGTGCAAAAAGCCAAAAAAGAAAACAAAACCTTGCATGTCATATACATCATGATGCAGTCAAAATCAGAGGAAGTTCATCTGATGAAACTCACATTTAAGCAAGAAAAACATAAACTTGTGGTAAAAATATAATCTGATAGGTGACTCTATATTGTATGTCTTACGTTGTCAGAGACGAGTTCTGCCATCATGTCCAGCTGCTGCAGAGTGTTGTTATGGAGATTTTTCAAGATGAGCATCTGTAGGAGCAGAACAACAAGTAGTGAACCAGATAATGGTCAAACTAAACTCCACATCAGCTGATACATCACACTCACCAGTTTCCTTTGGTTGTGTTTCTTGGTGGCCAGCTGGAAGCAGAGATCTTTGACCTGTTTTTGCAGGAGCACCACCTCCATCTCAAGCTGCCTGCTCTTCTCCTTTTGGGCCTGCAGAGCGAGAGCCAGGGCCTTGTTGTTGGTCTTCAGGGAGACCTTGAAGAAGGAGGACGTGTCTGGTGTGAAAGAAATACGGTGTTAAAACTGCTCAAAGTCTGCGACAGCCGCAACACAAATGAGATAAAGAATAACCCAACTCAATTCAATTTCAATATATTGATCGCAAAAAGAAATTAAATAAATAAACCCACTGATAATTTTGTTTTTGATCTTTGAAGCCACAGCTGAGGTCTGCTTCGATGGTATCATCGTTTTCCTGGGAGGCATCATCAGACTGATGGATTAAAAAGAGAAAAGAAAAAAAAGGTCCAACTTGACATCTATGAAGCCAGAAACCTGAAGGAAGGCAGAGGCTTTAGCTATTTTAGCAGTAATGAAACAAAAAGATACAAGACATGTTAAAACCATCAGACTTAAATTTTTCTTCTCTTATGTCTCCATTTAGCATTTAATACTCAGCACTAAATACTTTTTTATGCACATTTTGAAGTATCGCGTTAAAACAATTGTCAAAGATAAACCCAACGTTTTAACCAGGAAAGGTCCTCATTTCACCCTAAATTAACACTCCACCATGGCTAGTCACAAATTAGCTAGCTGGTAGTTTCTGTCCTAACTTTGTCCAGCCTTACCGTTTATGAAAGTCCTCGAGTTGAAGCGCTTATTATCTCCTAAAAAAGAAAAATTTTCGAAGGGAACGAATCAAACTACTGTACTACTGTTGCACGCCTGTAATTCAAGACTGAAAACTTTTTTCAAAAACAAACAAAAAAATCCGCCGAGCTTCCAAGCATGCGCACTAACGCGAACTTCTTCGTCATTATCTTCTTCTTCTTCTTTAGATTTTAACGGCAGCTTGCATCCATTATTGTGGCACTACTGCCATCTACTGACTTCTAATATCTATACATCAAATTCTCATGAGCCCAGTATTTTTTAGAAAACAAAAAATCTTCTTTTTCCCCTCATTACTATTTTCATTATCTTCTTCTTCTTGCGTTCATTAATGTTGCACTACCGTCATCTCTTAGATTTAATATTTATTTTTCCTCAACCTCTCCTAATGAGACCGTTTTAAAAAAAATAAATATTTTTCTCTTTTCTTCACTACTATTTAGCTGAGCAACCACATTATTCCCTATTCAAACTTCCAATAAACATCTTTGATTCACATATTTCCAACTAATAAAAATATGTTCCATCGTTTTGTAGTATTACACCAATTACATAAATCAAGATATTTCCTCATTTTTAAAATAGTGCCATACAAAAACTATGATCTATTTTTATTCTATTTAATTATCTCCTCCCTTCTGTTTACTCCTCTGATTCTTATAACGTCATCTGTATCCTATATAAATGTCTTCCATTTATTTCATTACCCCACTTTACTTTCCATAACTTACTTTCCCCCACCCCCTCAAACTATACTTTTACCTTCAGACTTTTATAACTTTAGTCGCAACTACTTGCAGTAACGTGAACAACCTGCGAAACAAGATATAGATTTTTTTTACCTTCAATTTGTATTTGCTATATATATATATATATAAAATAATTCCCTTCTCACCCACCGCGGGTGGTTTTTCTTCTTCCTCTTAGCTCGGGTCCTCTACCAGAGGCCTGGGAGCTTGAGGGTTCTGCGCAGTATCTTGGCTGTGCCTAGGACTGC
>CAEGAG010188048.1:0-10497 GCA_903067065.1 Brachyrhaphis terrabensis
AAATCACTTCTTGTTTTCTTGTAGCTGCATGTAAAGGCTTCAGGATTGTCCATGCAAAGCGACTGAGGATGAAGAAAACGGGCAGGGAAGACTTAGCGTCAGCTGAAGGAGGTTGTTCTGGAGGCTGCAGCTGCATCGGAGAGGCTTATCCAACACACACGCAGCACTCTGAGGAGGTGACAGCTTTCAGTAGTTAAGAAGCCTGCTGTTGTGTGAATGGTTGCTCTTGTCCTCCACTCCACTCTGCTCTCTGTCAAAGCCTGTCCTCAGCCTCTTTCTGGGTTTAATTCATTGCTTAAGAAGGGAAAAAACCCCACAAGGACAGGCAGCGGGGAATAGCAACACCGGGATCTGTAATCGATGAAGGAGCAGTAAAGGAAAGGAAATGGGGGAAAATATCTAATTATTAACTTCAGTTAATAAATAATTAATCTGATATGCAAATAATAGAATAACAGTTAAGCAGAAGAGAGGGTTTCCTACTCTCACAAAGGGGGGAATGCCAATATCTCCAATGTAGAACATTTCTCAGCAGGAGGTGAAATATTTGTATTTAAGGGGATCTATTACGCAAAATTCACCTTTTGCACATTTATGTACTTCGATTTGGGTTTCTATTGCTTCCAAAAATAGTCCAAGAGCTTAAAAGTATTTTTTGGCAATAATGTTTTTTTGGTGTCTGGAAATCAAGCTGTTTCAAAAACCTCCCGACTGTTAAGCCACTTGCCTTGTTACCTAGCAACGGTGAGCCCAGCTCGTCACCTTCCAACCCGAGTGGAGCTCCAGCACCTTTGGTCAGCTGGTTTAAGACAAGAGTTTTGTTGCCGTCTTTCCATCCAGAAATCACTTGCTGCATTCTTGTGCAGGAGGCTCCACTTCTGCTTGTCAAAGATGAATGGTTGTATCATTGCATGTCTGTTTGAAGCCATTTTCACATGCGAGTGTAAATGTTCAGCTGGGGGCGTGGCCAACAGCAGCTCATTTGGATTTAAAGTGACAAGACGCAGTAAAACAGCTCAATCTGGAGGCAGAAATGAGCAAACTATAAACTCATTATCTAAGAATAATTCTGAGCAAAAAATGTAATAAACATGTTTTATATAGCTTATAGACCTATTCTACCCTGTTTAAGGAAACATAATAGGTGCCTATAAGCATCTGATGGGTTAACACTTGGGTTACTCTCTGCTGTACGTCTAAATGACCTGGAAGTGCCGGTAAAAGTCCGAAAGCATTTCATAGTGGCTTGAATCTCTGCTCCAACTGCACATTGTGATTAAAAAACAAGCATATCACCTTTCAATGTATGCAAAAAAGTGAATTTCCCAAACTTCAAATTTAAAATTCCAAACTTTTAAAGACTCTTTTTAAAAGGGGCGGTGGAGTATTTAGCAAAATTGACTTTTTTGAGCATTTATATGATGTTATAATTTTATATCCACAACTAAAACAAACCTGAAGTGTTGCTTTGACTCTTTCATGCATGTTTGAGAAATCCTTTAATCTCCTGTTTCAGTCATTCAAAGGTGCCTAAGCACCTACTCATACAAAGCAAAGCCAATTTACACAACACTCCCCGTTCCCACTCAGCTCCTCTAGACTAGCGGCAGCAGCAATTAACAAACACCTTGTGGCACGATATAATTTATTATATGAACTATTTCACTGAACACTTGTTAAAGGAGAAAAGTTGCTGAAGGCAAAGTGGAGAAAAGAGTAGGAGTTTCTTAAAAGGCCCAATTTTAAGGCAATAAATTGCAAATGTAACTAATTTTTGATATATACAGTATTTTTAAACAGCTGAAGATAACATATTTACTTGATTGTGCTATAAAATGGTACTGTGTGTCTGGAAAATGCATAACACTGCCCCTTTAAAGAGAAAGAGGCCAATTCAAGGCGTCAGATATGGTTATGATGTGAAATCAATTTTTTTAAAGTAGTTTTTTTATATACATATATACAACAATTTAGTTATTTGAATTGTGAATACTGTAGCAGGTAGGACAGTCGTCAAATGCAAAAAACACTGATATAAAAATAACTGGTTTAGTTACTTTTACATGAGAAAAAGCTTTAAATTTAGAGTTCCTGTTGGCCAAAACAAGTTAGTCAAACCTTCCATCTTGAAATCTATCAAATTTATGCAGTTCGCTCAGAAATAACTCTAACAAATTCCTCTCTCAGCAGAAAACTCTGCCTGACTGTTTAAAGTTATTTGGACCAAGTTGAATGCAGCTCTAATTGGTTAGAGGGTAAAAAAAGCAAATGTTACAGCTGAGTGCCAGATAATCTATTAGCTTAATTTAACACAACACAGGCCAGACATCAGCCCTCCAGGTCCAGTTCAGCAGCTGGGAGCAAACTGATCTTTACTTTATAATTAGCCTTTCAAGCTGCAGCGTGTCACAGTTTCAGTACAATTAAAATCACTGTAAATTTCATGAATTTATTTTCAAACATGAGCTGTAATTAGGCCCGTCACGATAAAGTTTCCTGGACGATAAATTATTCCAGAAGTTATTGCTATAAATGATGATGATGTTGTTTTGAGACAATTTTAAAGTAATATAATGGTTTAATAAAGCTGGAAACAGATTCTCAAAGATCAACAAACTTATAATTCACATGGAAATTTAACACTGGAACTGCAAGACATCTGAAATATCCAAAATAAAACAAAACAACAAATAATATTAATTATAAAGTATCTGTAAACAAAATTGTTCTTCAAAAAAATTTATTAGTTGAGACTAAAACACCAAACTGAAAACTTTTAACATCCAGGTTTTGGAAGAAATAAAGAGAAAAAAGAAAAACGATGAAATCATACAAATGGAAATAATTAATTTATTTTTCGATTATTGATTATTGCGACAGGCTTATCTGTAATGAATTATCTCTGTGATTCAGTGAGCAGCACTTAAGTCAGGGGTATCCAAACTTTTTGCCACAAGAGCCAAAATCAGTCATTGATTGAACTTGAAGGGCTGCAAAAAATATTTTAAAGCAAACATTTAGTGCCAATAATGAACTAAAGTAAAACATTTTATTATTGAAGATGCAAAACATAAAGAAACATAAGACCAACCCTAATTTTCTGACTTTTTGGGGTTCATGGTTTTCCTATTTTTGCTGAATGCGTTTGAGTAAAAGTAGTTTGTGCTTCCAGTTAATAAAAACGGAGATAAATGCAGAAAAGTTGTTAAATGGGAATCAAAGGCGTTAATCTGCAAAAATAAACATCATTCTTCATTAAAAATCAAGAAAATTATGGAAACATTCACCATTCTATCCCTAAGCGCTTCCTGAGACAGTCTTCCGTCAGAGGCTTCTTCAAATGCGCTGTAATACAGACTGCTACTGCAGATCTTTTCTGCCAACGGCCATCACGATCTACAACAACTCTGAGGAATTTGAATCAATTTGAGTTACAACATTGTTAAATTTCCCTTTGGACTCAATAAACTATTTTTGAATTTGAGCTGAATTAATGACTCCAGTCTTGAACAAATATCACACGACTTGCAAAGGAACCATCTAAAACCATCTAAAACCAGCAGCGAATGATGGGATCTGATGTTTTTTTAGTGTCTCTCAACCCAAACCATCAATATGCATCCATATACGATACGCAAAGCAAATCAACCGCTGATAAAATGCAACCTTGTTTCCTGTGGCACGATCTCTGCTGACTCTGCAAACCTTTGACAGTCAGCTATTTTGACAGTGTCGCTACGGAAATAAGGAAGAGCTGGGAAGGTGAATTTACACAGAAAATTGCCACCTATGTAAGAAAGTTGCAGAAATGGACCTGAATAGGAGAGAAGGAAGGATGGAAACTGCAACGTGAGCAACCAGATGAAAATGTCAAGGTTTAAAGGTTTGCTGCTGCAGCTCGTATCAGTTGTGTCAGAATAAACATAAACTAAGAGGCATTTTCATAATAAATCAGTGTTTATGACTGAAACACTGGGATTAGCAGTTAAATCTGATTAGTAAGAATAGAAATGATATTCTGATATTCGATGTTTGAAAAATGTTACATTTCTATCTACTGAGAGAAAAGTGGAAGTGGGAGGAATTAGAGACGCACCGATCAGATATTAAGGTCAGTATTGGTGACCATAAGGTCAGATTACTATTATTAAATGCATTTTCTTATCCATTTTAAAGGCTTGTAGTTTAGTTTTTATGTGTTTGACCAAAGTAGCTAATCCATTATTTTTTCTCAGTTTATTTTTAATTATAAATTGACTATTATAAATCAATTTGTAATTCAGTACATTTATTAAACGTTTTTCTGTATCGGATCGGTATCGGAGATGAAACAAGTGGATCGGTGCTTCCTTACTAGAAATCTGAATAATGGATGAAACTGTTGGTACATCAGTGAAAATATAAATTAAACAGCTAAATCAATACTTCACCAATTTTAATTGTTTCACCCAACAGCATTTCTTTTAAGAAGTTTTAGCTTTTCCATATGTTTTTATATCAAAATGTCATATTTTTCCAGACTTTAGTTTCTCTTTCCCAGTACTTTTTAGCTACTAATACAAAACTCTGAGTCTGTATGGATGGGTAAAAACATTTAGACATCAGGTCAAAACATTAAGTCTGGAAAAACAACCTATTCCATATTTTATTTTTACACTTATTTAGAACAGAAAATGCTTAAATCAAATCCCACACTTTTCCCAGACTCTATAGGAGTTCTGACAATTATTTTGTACCTTGAACTACATTTAAAATTTATGACTGAAAACAAACATTTATTTGCTTTTGCAGAATAAACACACACTACTAAACATCAGTGCTTTATGCTTAGCGATGAGTCTACTGGAAACCAACAGACCTCATTTACTGGAGGTCCATTCATTCACGTCAGCAGCCTCTATGGGAATTACCAGCCGGACAAATATAGGCCACAGTAAATGATCTGATGCTAATGATGATAAATATTTCACAACACTGTGCTTCCTGAAAAACAAACTAAAAGCAGAGATGAAACTCCCAGAGAGTGCATGTGTGATAAGGAGCCAGTAAAGCGCCGTTTAGACCTCCCAGTGGAGGATTTGCCCCGTCGCTGAGCTGTAACCCTGACAGCTTTCATCTGAAGGAAAATGTCAACGATTCCTTCAAACAGTTCAAGAAGGCTAAAGACCATAAAGGCCCTGAAGTCCCCCCTCCTGGCAAAGCAAACAACTGTTTAAACCAGCGACAGCAGGACTTCCACTGCTTCCTGGAGGTCAACCAACACCGGCCAGAGGAAAAATTCGACTATTTATGGTTGATGCAGAAAAGTAAAACCCCTTTCTATCGGTGTGCCGGCTTGTTTCTATTTTTCATTCACCATTTCATAGTTTTGCAATTTTGATTATTTCTTCCAGGTATGTAAAGAAGCCATCAGTCACTTTGGGGATAGTTTATAGCTGATTATTTAGATTAGATTTCCTTCTTTATTTTGAACAAATCAATTTAAAAATCAAAAACAAAACAAGAATGCATATAGATACATTTAAACACACGCACAAGAAAACAATGCTTTGCAACTTAAGAATCGTTTGGTTGTTTTATAAACATAAACCAGTCAAAATGGGGATCAGATCCAAAATATAATGAAATATTATACAACATTAGATTAAAATGTAAACAATTTTGAGCACTTTTATTATTTAACTATCAATTGATATGAGTACAAATGGTTTATTTGGAGACATAAAAGGAGTGTATATTGGTAAAAAAACAAAAAGTTAATAGAACAAACAGACTAAAACTATAAATTATAACTCTTCTTGGATGTAATTAAAGGAAAAAACAACATTAAGACTAAGATGAATATTTCCATGACTTTTTTTTGGTGCAATTTAACTCAACTGACGAACTTAACTGAGTCTAAAACAAGATTATAGATCATGGAAAGCAAATGCTTGTGTAATGTTGGTTATTCCCAACATTTCAGTTCCCATACAACTGGGCTTACTGGTTTTTGTATAATTATGCAAACAATGTTTCTTCTATGTTGGTTGCTGCTTTGCAAAACAAGTGTACAAAAGAAAGGCAGCACAATCCCAGGGAATATATAAATAATTTGGAGATAAACTTGAGATATTTTGTGCTGTGAACAAAACAAAACAAAAAGAGCCAAGAGAGGCTTAAAATCTCCCATGGAGTTGAGGTAAATGTAATAATTCATCCACAGGTTCTACAGTAACTGTTAATTGCTGAGTTAAAAAACATAACAGGTGGGAAAAAAGGACAGTTTGTTTGGTAATTTTGGTAGAAAAAGCAGAAAAAACCCAACTTGGACATTGTGAAGAGAAGCTCAGCAGAGAAGAAAAGTATTTTAAATGTAATGATGCTTGAATGGCAAACAAAGCTACGTGTCAAAAAGCAAAACAAAACATCAAAGTTTCAGATCTTCACAGTTCAACAACATGAATACCAAAATCCACATATAGGTTCTTGAAAGCAGTAAATAATCAAAAAAACATCAGTAGTAACTTTGGATGCTGCTCATGCTCAGACGTAAAGATCCAGACAGAAGGAAACAAAGACAGGGAGACAGCTGATGTAATTGGACTGTAAGTCCCACAGAGGAGAGAGCTGCCTGGTGAAGAGTTCGGGTATTTACCAACCGCACTTTCACTGTCTCCAAATTTCATGTTTGAGGTTTATTAACATTTTGGATTAACCAGAGAACTATAGTTGGTAATTTAATGAAGATAATCCCGAAAATAAGATGTAGAATTAAACCAGGCATGTAGGACTGAAACGATTAATCGCTACTAACTGATTAATCATTAACTAGAGTATACAGACTCGGAAAAAAAAAAAACATTTGCTGAAACAACAACATACTCAGAGCAGTAATGGAGCCAAATATACATATATTTTAGATTTAAATACTTAAAAAAAAAAACTTTTTTTGTTTGTAAATAAGTTTAGAGATGAAGAAAACCAGTGAGGCATAACTCCAGTAAATAAAAACAAGTAGGGCAAAAATAATTAACTGGACTAATTGTGATGAACTGAATATTGAAATAATAGCAAATTTTGTAAATGTTAACTGAAGAATATAGACTCAAAAAGGGCTATTTCCTAATAGAACAACATATCTATATATGTAAATTAAGTAAAATCTATACACACCCCCCCAAAAAAAACAAACATACATTTTGCATGTAGGATAAAATTAAACCCTCCCAGAATTAGCATAGTTTTAGCTTGATTTGGTTCAAATTCCATAAAATCTCCTATTAAGCATATTTACTCTCTAATTATTAATCAACACATCAGCTCTAAACTGTATTGATGTTAAATCAAGCAGAAAAGGCTGAACTTTTTTACAATTTCACAATTTTTTAGCTCCGTTTTGCTACAAATGATAAAGTGTATGCTAAAAGTTATTACATTTAATGCAATAAAATTTTTATTTTCTTATTTAAAAAAGAAATGCAATAGTTTACTCGCATCTTTCCGATTAATCGTCAGAATAATTCATTGATCGTGCCTTACTGGCATGGTTTCTTCATGTTAAACTCATTCATATCGAAGTCATTCATGTTTCTGGTGAGCTGGTTGCTCCTCGATCCACTCAGAGATGCAGAACGACCAGTGAGCTGCTGCCCTGCAGTCTAGCCCAGGGAAACGCTTGCTCTTTTCACACCACTGAGCAGCACAAGGGCCCACTGCATCCTAATAGCACATTTAGGTACTCGAGACTCGCCTGAGCTGTAATTAAAAAAAATGAGCACACTATGTCGAGGTGGTATTTCGCAGTATGCGCCGGGTCAATAGCTTTTTAATCAGAGTATTTGCTGGAACTATTTAGAAAATGGGTGCATAGGCCTACAGGCCAGGGCTGAAATATTGTTCTGCAACAAGCTCGTCTGCACCCTGGGACTTAGTTTGTTAATGACATTGGCTGCTCTGGAAACATGTTACAGCAAGTCAAATGTAAGACTTTTTAATGCCATGTTGAATTAAATTTAAGACATAAAAAACTATATGGGGTAATCCTGCTGTGTTATAATAAATAATAGCTAAAATTCTGACATTTATGGAGTCTATTTGTGTCTTTTCAGCAGCTTTGTGGACGCTGAAAAGCTTTTGTTCCACAGAAAGCACCTAGCTTGATTTGGGTTGGCAAAAATGATCGATACAGCCAACTGGCGATAACTTTGAGATCAACATGCGGAAGATGACATCACTCTCTCTACATTCATTTCCTATGAAAATGGAAATCTAGCAAAGCAACCGATGATCTTCATGCGCTAAATCACGTACAGGCACGTTTGCAATGTGACAGTAAAGTTGAAAAACGTCAACATTTGTCGGGTTTTACCCCCAATGGAGATGAGTTTTGCCTGTCGCTGTTTGGTTAGCGACAGTGAATATTAGCAGCTAGTTACCAGCAGCCTCAATTGTCTTGAATCACAGAACACAGCAATGTATTTAGGGCCAACTTGCATTTTGTTTTATGAATTTAACACTAGAGCTGAAGCAATTAATCTGATTAATCGTGAATAATCTATAATTGAAATAATCATATTTTTTTAGTTGCAGATGTTTCCTTTGCTACAAATGGTAAAGCGTTGACTAAAAGAATTCTGTGTTATTGCATTTTAGGCAATAAAATGTTAATTTTCTTATTTTAAAAAGGAATTAAATTGTTTATTGGTATTTCTATGTATTTTTAATAATATATCAAATAAGTTTAAATGGTTAATATACAAATCTGCACAATGATTAATCGATTAATCATCAGAATGATCCAAATAATAACTAATAACTAAAATAATTGTTAGTTGCAGCTCAATTGAAGACATTTAAGGCCTTAAAAAGTCTTTAATTCATGTATCTGAGAATAAGACTTTAAGGACACTATTGGATAAGACCCTCATGCCTAAATCTTCAAAGCTCAGGTGGGCAAAAATGACTGATTTGAGACATAATCTTCCCTTTAACATGCATCTCACATTCACAAAAGAGAGAAAAAAAGAGAGAAAGTAAAAGAAGACAAAAAAGGCACCAGAATGAGTGACAGGCAAACAAGGTGGCGATACGAGTGGTGAGAAAAAGGCTGAACAATAGACATGTCAGAGTCAGCAGCTAATCTGTGATTAGATAGCGCCTCAGTTTGATAATACTCCAATGTGAGAGCAAAGAGGGAGACTCTCTCAGCTTCCTCTGTCACTCAAAGACGCGAGGGGGTGTATGTGTGTGTGTTAGTGTATTAACTAGGCAAATGGCTCCCTTCCCTTATCTTCCTTGCAAAGGGAAGAGATAAGGTCCAATGAGGGCAGGAGTGGAAAGCCGCTTGGCTCCATTCAGGCCCGATGACAGGAATAAGAAACAAAGCAGCAGACATGAACTCTGGGGATATTTCAGGCTTTCTAACAATAACCGACTGCAGATCTGCCAGTCAGCAACACCGAGGATTAAAGCTACATCCTACATGTGCAAATATGGATGTTTAATTACATAACAGAAATCATTGTTAGCTCTCTTTACTATTTGTGATTCTAGTTCAGGCATTCTGACATAATGATGTTGTTTGTAGGTTGACTGGAAGCTAGTGTTTTTCTGGAGCAACAATAACTATTTAGCATAAACACTCGGGGGATTTAGGACATAAAATGGAAAGCAGCCTTTGATGATGTTAATACGGAGGTCTCGAGACACCAAGCAGGGAATTTTCCACCGAATAATTTCTCCTGGTAATCAGCCTTTCAATTAATACCCCCACATTAAGATAATTTCAGCAGAATGCCTCCAAGTTAGTCTCAGGAACAAAACAGATTTTACAAAAATCTTTGATTTGATGTTTAAGAACAAGGATTAAATGTAATTCTGATTATTAAATTTTTAATGTCTTAGGTATTAGGATAGGTGTGATGCAAATGTCAAAAACTGGACCCAAAACCAGATCTAAAGATTTAAAGTAAGAACGCGAGCAACAGCGTTCTGGGTCAGCTGCAGCTTTTTAGTTAGAACTGTTGAAGTAATCAATGTAATTAAAGATAAACACTTATTGTTCCAGATGTTGTTTGAACATTTGTTCAGGTGATGAAAGCCTGACTTTGTAACCGTCTTCATGTGTCTCTAAATGTTCAGGTCTACATCACTACACCAGATTTCAGACCTGATCTCTAGTTTCTTCCTGTAGTAACTCAAGTTGTGTGTTGAATGGATCATTTCTCTTTAGATAAGAGGATAAGAAC
Source organism: Brachyrhaphis terrabensis (assembly GCA_903067065.1). Classification (NCBI taxonomy): domain Eukaryota; kingdom Metazoa; phylum Chordata; class Actinopteri; order Cyprinodontiformes; family Poeciliidae; genus Brachyrhaphis; species Brachyrhaphis terrabensis. The sequence continues at coordinate 10,230 of CAEGAG010188048.1, forward strand.
TTCAGTTTTATTTCTGTTTAAGGTGAAAAAAGTTATGGCATGTATTGATTATGTTCTATCCATCAGTGATTGAAAGGGTTAATTATCACTTGATGAAATTGTAATGTAGAGCTGTGAGTCATCTGCATAACGTCTGATAATGTTCTAATAACTAAAGACAATAGCTATATATATATATATATATATATATGGAAGGTGAAGACCACAGTGGTGCCTGTGGTCATCGGGACCCTCGGGGCAGTCACCCCCAAACTGGAACAGTGGCTAC